>BPLR01018859.1:0-85081 GCA_021605095.1 Caerostris extrusa
AATATGAATAAGCAGCAACGCGGCAATGAGGCTGGGGTATCGCAAATACTGATGAAATGAACGCGGCCTGGTTCACCCTTGACGCACTTATGTAAGATATAACGCAAGGTACTTCAAACTTGAAATATGAACAAAAACCGGAGTTCGAACAGCCAAATAATAATTATTACAGTTTGCATTTACGGCCTGCATAAGCAAAGCAAGTTTACTCAAGGTATTATAATCAATAAAATTCCATTTTCCAAACTGAATGCAATTTGTTCCTTAGAACTCTACTAATTAAAGGATATAGATGGTAATGCACCTACACCTCCTGATATTTATCACAGCCCTGGTTTCTAACTGTACTTGTACTCAATGTAGCAAACACAATCCAGAATTCTTGAAAACCTAGCCGCTCTGGCATCATGGTTCTTGGAACTGAAGCATTTATATCTTGAATCATTATTTTGTGATTATTCATGGTCTTCTTTAATGAAAAGTTCCTTTTCTTGTTTATGGAATGACTCTTATTAAACTAACCTCCAGCCACCAGTTGATACAGATTCAATGCATTGCAGTCTACAAAAATTACGCCTAGGATAAATTCTTTTAATTATATAGATTTGAAATTAGTCTGTTTTCCTATAATTGTCTTCTTCTCTTGTACATCTTCGCCACTTAAATGCAATGCAGAAAAGTGTCTGTAAATGATTATGGATGGTTCATGTAAATGCCTTTCCTCATTTCAAAAAGCAAGAATTCTGTGAAGGTATATACAATGAAAGAATGCTTAAATGATAGACAGAGATCATAATCAACTGAACGTAAAACAACCCTAAGCTCTTCTTACCCCTAGAAAGTATTTATTCTGAAATGAGTTATTATCTCGCACTTATGGAAGGTAAGCCAAAATACGTTAACCCAGCAGGACCTTGGCCTTAGTTTGAACAGCACTCTGAAACAATTTAAAATAACTGATTTTTTACGCTTACTTCTGGTACTAGCCAGAAACATTTCAAGTCCGAGCTTAAATATATTCATTAATGCTGGCCCAGTGGCCTTCGTGTTATATTGTGAAAATACGTGGATAATATGCAAAAAAATTTGCCCTCAATCATAGCAATACTATGATTTCATCGTTCCAGTTGGTTTCCATAAAAAAAATTTTAAAACCTGATGGGCCCTTATTTTGCATAATTTGATATTATATATCTGTAAATAATATAAACAACGTACTGGGTACTCCGATACATGAGGTAACAAATGCCAGTACCATACTTATATATCAAACCCCATAAATGCGCTTGAAAACCCAATCGTTTTCTAGACTTTTTTCGCTTTTATGCTCTTTTTTTAATTTAACGTCTTATTTATTATATTTTTAAATATAAATTCCTAGCTGCCTTTTCTCATAGAGATGGTAACGTAAATACGTTTGAATTATGTCTGACTTAAAAACCAATGAACACATAACTACAAAATATTTCAAAGCAAGCTTCAGCCTAGTATTAACTAACAAAACTTATTCCTAAAATTAAATGTATTTCCCTTAACTTCTCAAATAAAATGGCAATACATAGATGGTAATGTCCCCCACCCTATATACTTGGCCTCTTTTAAGCAAAAATGATTTTTTGTAATAATTTCGATAGATTTCACTCTGTTTAATAAGTCTAATACCCAACAGCACTTATCAAATAAAAAGCGTACATATTTTGCTGTCCACAAGTGAATGCATTATGATGTCTGCACAGATCTCAAAATAGTGACAAACTTTGGGCATAATGGGCTCTACTTGGAATTATTTGTAGTGTATAATATTAGTATGCGCAATATTCCCTGCCTTGAGTAACATTTCAAAAATTAACTCGGGAATTCAACTCACTTCCTTGCTTCAAACACAAATATATACGTTAAAATCGCAGAATAGGAGCCATTAGGATTTGTGTCAAAATTTCCTTTGGCGAAGTGAGCCAAGTAACGGGTTCCGAATGTAAGCGTAATGTATTGCAAAAAGTACAAGAAACTGGTTACCACATTTGGTGACTTATCACCCAATTGGTTTCAAAAAAGCTGGGCCAAACACCAACGGCCCTTATTTTGAAATTCCAGACATATATATATAATTACTTCTCCTTGTTTTTCAAAAAAAAAAATTATTTAATAACAAGTAAATAAACATTAAAAACATTAAAAGATTGATGCAGCCTAATCTCAATATTTTATTACGCATATATAAATATGTATCAAACTCAGCATTTTTTATTCTTTCTGTCACGTTTTATTCTTTTTTTTTTCTGTTTAATTATTCATTATTTTTTACTCATTTTCAGTTGTCTCGTTATTTTTTCAAACAGACATAACGTGAATATGTTTAAACAGAACTTAATTTTTTAATTAACATTTTCTTATCTAACATTTTTCGAATAATAATTATTACTAATGAACTAACATAATCTGCTAATACATTTTCGTGTTCCAAGTTTTGCCAAGTATTATTCAATAAAATTTATTCTCCCTAAAATTAAATGCATTTCACCTTTAACTTCTCAACAAAGATACATATAGATGGTTATGCTCTTCCTAATTTCCATACTTAAAATAACATTGCATTTAATTCCTGTACTTACACATTCAAGTAGTTAAACTCAATCTCAACATTAAAAATTCTAAGACAATTAGAATTCTTTAAAGTGCATACATTTATATTCAATCATTATTCCATATGCTATGGTTTCCTTCTACCAAAAAAATGTCTTTCTTGCTTCAGGAACACTCATTAACCAACCTGAAGCACCAGCTGATGTTAGATTCACGTAGACTGCATTCATAAAAATTACGCCTAGGGACACCTATTTTAATTATATAGGACGGATGTAGTCTGCCTTCCTATAATTGTCCTCCTCCCCTTCCTTGCACATCCCTGCTCATTTAATGCTAATGCGAGAAAAGTGTTCCAATGATTATGGGGAGGGTTGCAGAAGGTCTTCCTATTTGTAAAGAAGATCGCCACAGAAGGGGTGATGTAAGTAATGAAAGGAGTGCTTTAAAATGATAGAGCAGTGATTACATGAATTGAAACTGGAAACAACATTTAAGTTTTCCCTTTTGAGAAATATTTATCTTGGAATGAGGTTAATATCTGCGGCGCATATATTGGTTTGTAAAATAGCAAAAGAATCTAGTAGTAGTCATTTTAGTTTTAATGTCACAATGTGTTAGTCCGAACTAAATATTTTTCATTAAAATTACTAATTTTTCTTATACTGGTTTATATTATTATATAAGTTTTTATTATTCAAATGATAATTAGGAAAACTTATTGTCAAAAAAAAAAAAATTATTCTCGCAAACCAATTGCATTTTTTCTCAATTCAAACGAATTAATTTCATAGTTCTAAATACATTTTTTTGTTTAGCCACTACAATTGCAGGATTTATTATTAAATGGTGGAATTGTAACATGCTCACTTTTCTTACTCTAGCATCATGGTGAGAGAATGGTTGCTAACTTCCTGTTTTAGAACTTTTATACTGAATTATTGTTTCTTGTTATAACTGTGAATAAAGCACTTAAATTTACTTAAAATTATATTTTTATTTAAACCGAAACCTATTACATTATTTTCAACATGAGCATTCTGTTTAGAATCGATATATCTTTCGATAAACAGAATACTATACCTTCAGAACAAGAAAGTTAAAGAGTAGTATAATTTAAAATGTTTTGGTTTTAAATCTGAAATATGTTTTTAAGTAAATTTAAATCCATTATTATATTTATTAAAAGCAGTGCCTACACCATTAGAAATGTATTCTGCTTTCTAAAAGATACATCTGCTATCAAAAAGTATTCTGTTTTCAGATGCTTATTCTGCCAAGAAAGTATTCTGTTTTACCGTTGGTGTTGTTGTGTCTAATTCTCAGTGTCCTACAGTACAGGACGGACATCCCATGAGTAATTTACTTATGGATGAAGGGAAAGGGGCAGCTTCTGTTGTGATGTAGCTCCCGTATGTAACCTAAGTCTGACTTGGCTCCGTGTCACTAAAGAAGGAGGGCAGTGCCTTAAGGCCTTTTAGGGGGGGGCGGGAACTACCCAGTATTTGTATATCATATGGGGAGAAAATCCGGAAAACTTCCACCAGGTACTCTGACTCACGAGGCAAGATACTGAACATCACAAACGCCATCGAATCTGTTCATTTTTTTGAAACAGTGTCTACAACATAGCTGCCAACGGATTGAACATCAGGCCTGATGTTCACCAGCAGCATGGTTTGCCACTGACCCACAAGTCAGCAATCTGTTTATTAAAAGCAACATGTGTACCAAGAAAGTATTCTACTTACTGAAAGCTGTATCTATTATCTATTTTCAAATTTATAAAAAGTTCAAAGGTGCGAATCAACAATATGTATTCATGAAGGATGAAAAACGTTTTGTTATTTCTGAAAGCAATTTTCAATTTCAATTATGTTTAATGAGATGGCCTTCTGAATACAACAATGAGTTCTGTAAATAATTCTCTGTTGTTTCAGAAAGTCAGTAGACAAATAAACTAATGTATTGACCATTTTATAATAATCAACACCAAGTTGGTGCTGTCTATAAACATGATTTGAGGTGGTGTATCCTTTATGGGACATAGTTCAGGATCAACTGTTTGCATGGGAGTGTTGTATTGGAAGAAATCCAGATTAGAGCAACTAACATACAAGGAGAAGTCACGAATTGTCTGTCACCAATATAATTGAAATTTATATTGCGTGCACCTTATGATTAGTATGTTAACTGCCCAAAGTACTAGGACGCACCAATCACTAACTTTTAAAAATCAATTTTGAAATTTTTGAATGGTTTATTGCAGTTAGGGCTTGCCACACAGCTAAAAGATTAAAGGCAGGGATTTAATTAATTCCGAGATTTTATTTTCTTATTAATTACGTTACACTTATTGCAGATTATATAATAAAATTACATTATTTAATAAAAAAAAATTTCTTCTAAAAATTATTACTAAATTTATTGTGTTCTATTGCTGTTAAGCAAAAAAAAAAATGTTAAATGTGGAAAACCTAATTTTAATTAAAAACATTACTTTTTAATTGAATCAGATGTTAATTCTACCGAATTGTGGCATCCGTTACAGTCACTGCCTTCAGAAACGAGGAGAGTTAAAGCTGATTGTGAGTAAATACGTCTTGCATCGATAATGAGGCTGCTTAAGGAGTGTTATTAGGGTTTACATACTCACTCAAATGCGGGAGAGAAACAAGTAAAAATCCTCCTGGAAGGCAATATCCTTCCTTCATCATCGTTGATGAGCTGTTCGTCGATATTATCTTTTATCAGTACGTAAAATTTATTTTTGAATTTGCAAGAAAAGAAAATGTTATATTTGCAGTAGAACACAGTTAACTATCTTATAATGAATTATAATTGAATATATTAACTATCTTTGTAAAGCAGGGGAAGCAATAGGCTTAATGTTAGAATAGAATAATGCTTCATTATACACTCATTCAAAAATAACTCCTTCACATAGATAAGTAGTAGGAGGCACTTCCACGTATAGAAATTGGGAAATTCATCGGTATCAATAGGGAAAATTTCGTAATTTTCGTGTTCAATTTCTATTTTTCATTGAAAATAAATCTTCACATTTCTCGTTCAACATTTAATTGTTCCTTAACTATAACGTTTTTTTATTTGTTTTTTCTTTTTTTGCAACTTTTATAGCCAAATTTATAATTCTTGATAAATCATTCCAAAGATCATTATAATTGGACGATAGAATAATCTGTAATTATTTTTTGTGGATTTTCTTTCTTCTAATTGTTTCCTTTAACCTAAAAAAAGTTTTCTGTTTAGATAGAAGGCTTAGTCCTCAATTCAAATAAAATTTTCTTCTTTGATTGTGGAAGGTCGGAAACTGTAGCCGCGTTTAACTTAGTTAACCCCACTTTATTGACCAACTTCAATTTTTTATAAATCAGTAATCATCAACATCAATGGTGCAGCAGTCCCATGGTTTGCCAAAGCCGTCTGCCTGCTGGCTGATTTCTAGACGATAGATGATAACTTTTACGGAGTAGGATTGTCGGCCTAAGCTCAACGCTCTACAATCATATTAGACCGGGAACTACGGTTTAAAATGGGTTCGAACCCCTACAAAGATCCATGGCGTCATCAGGCCCATCAGTCGTCCATCAGGCCCATTAATCAGTAAACATATAGAAATACCCACTCTTTATATCAATTCGACCTGAAGTTATTTGATACTAGAACAGCAGATAGCAGATTCAGCATTATTCAGAGCTCATAATAGAAGGGGCATCCACAAGAGGAATTGAAATGTATTCCTGTAAGTTTCCTACATCACATTAAAAGTATGTAGAAAACTTTTACTTATATTTAAAAAGACAATAAAACACCAATGTAGCTAAAGTGACTGATGTTGCTATAACATGTTTCTAAATACATAAGACCAAGAAGAAATTGAAAAGCATTTTATTTATCTATTTTTTAATAAAAATTTTAAAATTTCTTAAAAATATTTTATCAACAAATTTCCCTTTATTCATAGGACTGTAAGTCTAGAAACAATAATAATTACACACTTCGTGTACTTTGATGGACAATAAATAAAATTTTCTAACAAAATAAGCCTTTTTTTTATACTTCATTTATTTTACGTCAACCTTTACAAATTGAAGGAGAAATTCTTAGATACAAGGGACATTTCTTGCTTTTATTTTTCTGCGGAACGGAAGTAGATTGACTTATCAGTTGATGCGTTAACGATCAAATATTTTTCTTTCATATTTGTTTTCCTTTCTGTAGAATAACAACCATTCTAAAAGAACTGAAAACGAAAAACTTTGTTTTAACATTTGATATATTCCTTTTTTCTAATACCAATAATTTAGTATTACTACTGCGCCCAAAAATTAAGACCAATTTCTTTTTTCAAAAATTATTTATTTATTCTTCCAAATTTATTTCATCGCCTTCACAAAGTAATACCCTCCGGACACAATGCACTAATGCCAACGTTTTCTCCAATACTCAATGCATGCTAAAAGTCATCGACAAGAATGGCCTTCAAAGTGGGTGGCGATTCACGTTGAATCTCTTCAATCGAATGAAAACGGTGTCCCCGGAGTGGTCTTTTAAGTTCTTTAATTTTTTGGACGGGAGCTTCGTCAGTTGAGGTTGATGGTCGATCAGAGAACTCTTCGTCTTCAACGCGTTCTCTGACTTTTTTAACTGTTTTTACCACTTCTAAACAATTCTTTCCAATATAGGAATGCTCACCGAATGCCTTCTGCAGCATTCTATACGTTTCCGCAAACAAAATTGAATGCAAGTTCTTTGCTCAATTAATTTAGGCATTTAAAAATCGCCGGAATCAGTTTTAGTGTCTCACAAAGCCAAGCGTAACTCAAACACTATTGAATATTTTTGATGTCAAATTTCCCACAGATGTCAAGGACAGTGCCAGCAACCTAAAAAGAAAAGAAAAAAAAAATGAAATTCCATAAGCCCCAGGTATTTTAAATTGAAAATTGATCTTACTTTTGAACACAGTAGTATACGCAATTTATCATAATCTATTATTCACAGGCAATTACAATAATATTCCCAGGTAATTACAATAGCTCCCCCGCATGAATTTCAGAGTAATTTGCACCGCATTCGAGAGAATGTATAATGAGGATGAGACTCTATAGAGAGAAGAGATATTATATGAATTAGATATATTCATATGTGATGCTACACTCATCATAGATTTCCATCGTTTTTGAAAGCAGTAGTTGTAATGCTCCTGCTTGAGTGAAGTCAAATTTTCATTCACTGGCCAGCTAGCTTTTTTACATAAGAAACATCTTGGTGCACTTACGTATGCCATTAAAGTAGAGGACAGAGTAATGACTTCTGAAGTTTTTAGGAGTAATTGTCCCGCATTTGAATGTGAAATACAAAAAATAAAAATAAAAACTCTGAAGTCCTCATTAGACAATCTGCTTGTCAATACAAAGGTTCAGTCAATATTGAGACTTATAAATTTTGACAGTAGTTAATATAATAATTCTGTGCAGAGAACCAAACATCGCCCAATTGCACGCTAAACAGCGAAAAATACCTCAGGTAATGTGGCGCTGAATGGAACTCATTTGAAATCATTGTTTAAAGCTTTAGAACTGTAAGTTGCTAGACTTATTAAAAATAAAAGCATAATCGTTGTAAATCGATTTTTAAAATATCAAATGGGAATTTTCAAAAATGTCTAATAAAGATATAATGGATTAACACATGTATCTCCAAACTTTTAGCCAAAGGGCCACATTGATATTCACAAAGTCCCGTGGGACAAGACATACCAACATACAAGAAATAACGACATACCAAAACACAGCTTGTCGTACCAATATAATGTATTTTTAAATTGCGTACAAATTTGAGTTTTGGAACAAGCCGGCGAATGAACTTCATAATATCGTATCGTGTTATATTTCATGCGTATCTGCTACGAAGGGGTGGTGGACTCCATCTGGCGCGCAATTTCGGTTGGTACATATGAACAAGAATATATCATTGTGACGAAGATACTATCTTGTACTACAATAGTACGGCATCATCTTCCTGGAATTCCTTCCGTTGAGGAATCAAACAAAAATGTAAATTATGCTTAGTTAGTCTACGTATTTATTGATTTTAGTCTATTATTCTTACGTCTTAGTTAGTTGAAGTATACAGCGCCATTTTCTACAGAGTGGAAAGCCAGAGAATGTTCTCGTAAACTTCTGTGGCGTGATCACTTGTCTCATATTTCCGTACTTCTAATGTTTTCGAATATGCTCTGAGGACGATTGGTATAATTAAGGAAAACAGCCTAGACAGAGTTGGATAATTCCAAATGAGTTTGGAGCGACAAATGCATCATTTTGATTTGAAGTTATGTACTTTTTGTGTGGATTTGTATAAATAGGGAAAATAAACAAAATATAGATAGTGAGTGCAGAACGATTAAAGAATAAAGGGGATATCAATATTTCGTGGTTGAACCAAGTAAAAAGGCAATTTGTATAATTTGTAATGAAACAATATAAATCCTCAAAGACTATAAAACATCATTATGAAACTAAATATTCTTAAAATTACTCCAAACTTTCAGTTAACCGATGAATATAAATATTTGAAACGCGAGCTGAAATATCAGCAACTGGTGATTAAGAAAGCAAATACTGAACAAAAAGCACTAACTCGTTTGAGTTTCCATGAGGCTCATTCAGCAGTCAAACGTGAGAAACCATTTACTGATGACGAACTATTCAAGGATTTAATGATTACAGCCGCAGAAAAAAATATGTCCAGAAAAGTTAATTTATTTAAAAACATCAATTTATATATAAACACTATGGCTCAAACATTAGATGATATTTGCAGATATTGGGAAAAATATGTTAGCACAATTATCTGACCAAAATCAAAGCTTAATTAGGTTCCCTTTGGCCCTGGGAGGATCTACAGATATTTTATATACAGCTAGGTGGTACTTTTTATTCGAGGGAAAGATAAAAATTATGAAGTTTATGAAGAGCTTCATGACGTTCATAGGATTCACTGCCCAACCACCGGAGAAAACCCTTTTCAAGTAGTTGAAAATGCTGTTCAGAAAAACAATCTTCATTGGAAAAAATTAAAATTTAGCACTACTGATAGCAGTAAAAATATACATGGAAAAAAAAATAAGAATGTCGTTGGTCTCGTATCAAAGATCGTAGAAAATGAAGGTGGTTCAAAACCATTAATCGTATATTGCATCATTCATCAAGAATCTTCGTGCGGAAAATGCTTGGATAGGTTAGAAACTTTAAAGCCTGTCATGTCAGCTGTTAATTATATCAGATCACAAGCTCTCGATCATCGTCAACTCCACGAATTTATTGAAGAGATTAGAAAAAATGTCTTATGATATTATATCGCATTAGGCTGGCTTAGTTGAGGGAAACGTTCTGACACGCCTTTTGAGCTCCGAGCAATAATTGAAATTTTCTTGAATGAAAAGAATAATTCTGTATCTAAGTTACAAAACAATGAGGACTTATGAAAATTTTTATTTTAAACAGATTTAACTAATATGAATGATCTTAATTTAAAATTACAAGGAAACAAGTTTGTCTACCCTACTTACACATCTACCCTATTTTTACCACCCTATTACACCTACCCCACTATCCCTTATTTACCTACCCTATTTATACACTCGTATTAAATCCTTTCAACAAGAAATGCTTCACGCATTTTAATATATGCCAATCATTTAGTCAGCAAACCGAATTTTCATTTCCGGTAGCTTTTTGGAAATAAAAAGCTTTGGAAGTTTTAAAAGTAAATTTTAAGTCTAGTTTTCAGATTTTGATACGATTGCAAATGGCATCAAAATTTTTTTTCAAAAAATCCTATTAAAGCCGACATAAGAATCCCTTGCCCCAGAACTTCAAATGGAAATTATTGATTTGCAGTGTAAGCGTTATTTTTAAGGGGAAAATATTTAAACTCATCATTACTGGAATTTTTAAGAATTCTAAACTCTCAAAAGTTTAATCAGTTGCATAAAAATTTACTGGTGGATCTTTCGGAACTAGTTATCTGTGTGAAAAAACATTCTCCAAAATGATATATGCAAAAATATTTACAGATGCAAGTTAAATCTGATTAACATTTGAAGTCGCTGCTGATCATAAATTTTCTCACTAGTAAACTTGATCCACAACTCCAAAAAAATGTTAATAGTAAGTTACACCTACATAAATCTCGTTATAATATTGAAATTAAATATTATAAGTATAAATAATTTAATTTCATGATATGATTTACTTATGTATTTCATTTATTTAATATTCAAGACGAATCTCATGTCATTAACTGCAGTTAAAATATTCAATATCATATGCCAGTTATTGCATTTCTTAATTTATCGTACTATAAGCATCTTATTATTATTTTGCATGCTTTACTTACGTTGCAAATTTTACCATGATATCGAAATAAATGTGGCGGGTCAGATTTGGCCCGAGTGCGACAGTTTTTAGACTTCTGGATTAGAACATTGGCATAAATCTCTAAGCATTATATTACCTACAAAATAACTTGTACCATTGAAATAGTATACGGACATATTTTGTAATTAACATATTTCTTTGTTTATGGCAGCATGGATGTTCTTCGGATTTTCTTAGTACGTTTCACAATTGTCACCAAATTATCCCCAAGAAAACTTTCAAGAAAACATTTTTTCCTCCTTTTTTTATGTGAATGCAGTGAAATAACCATCTTTACCTTCCTCGTGATACCACCTTGAGTTGCTTTTTATTAAAAAAAAAATGCATTTTAAATATAAATAAAGTTTACAACAAAAGCATGATTGCTAGTGTTAAAAAAATGAAATAAACTGTATAAAATGGTTGTAACAATACAAAAAAAAATACTAATAGCCTAGGAAATAATTTATATAACCAAATAAAAATAAATTTTGTTAATTATGAAGAATTCATTAATTCTGAATTGAAAGAATTCATGATTTCAAATGGTTTTTTTGTAGGATTTTTCTATAATTTATGCTATATTAATTTACTTTATATAAAACTGTGATAACTTTTAAATTGGCCTCTTTAATGATATTTGTTGTACGGCTGCACTACAGGCCATTTGTATGAGCAATAAAATTAGATTGCGCATATTTAACATTTACTCTCAATACATGGATACAACATGCTGTATAGGAATAAAGCGTGGTATGTTTAGGATATTAACTACACTCCAGGATAAATATCGTTGAATCAAAAGAAGTTACCAGATTGTAATTAAATTTCATATTCAACTTCCTTTGAATCGCATTACTAAATGATTGCATTTTAACATCCAATGAATAAGTAGCTGGAATTAAAGAGTATCGCAATTGAATATCTGTGCGGCGTTCAAAAAGAAGAGAAAATCCAACTCTAAAGCATAAATTCCATTAGAATTTAATTTCATTTACTAACCGACTCCTTGTACAAAGAGGACGTAGGTATTAGTGATATATATATAGAAAGTTCATAAATGCATGAAAGTAAAATTTATTGCAATCTGCAATGCACTATTGGGGACCTATTTCTAGCGAAAGCATTTTGCTACAAGAATTTTGAATAAACACATCAAGAATAGCATATATTGAAACGCGGTATTCACATTTTGCCTTCATTCCCCTTACGCCTGATAGGACTTTCTGGCCAGTGAACTTAAAGTGCTTTTTGTTTTCACCAAGACATTAAAAGTTAAATTCCAAAATATCAACCTTTTTAAACTTATTTAATCCATTTAACCATTTAATAGCCTAAACATATCCAGATAAAGTATAATGGGATTTCAATTTAAATTCAGTTTACACCTTACTCGGCAATTCTCATTCATTCAACAAGTTGAAGATGTTAAAAATTTTACTCACATTAAAATCAAAAAGTCAGTATGCATTTATATACTAGATTTTGATCAATTCTTTTCATATATTCTTCACAACAGTAACAAATTTAAAAAAAAATTTAAAATATATAATTGATAAATATTTAATAATAAAGTCATATAAAATTATGTATTTCCTAAATATAATTGAGATAAATAAAGACTCATTCTCTTCTTTTCTTACAATAGTTTTAAATTATAAACTGATAAAGGACAAACGACAAACATTTGAGAACTAACTTATTAACAAACGACAAACACTTGAAGACAAACTTAAGGATAAACGACAAACACTTGAGGCTGGTGTAAATGATTCACTGGGACGAATAAAAAATTGCAATGAAAATATAAAAAAAATAATTAAGACATTGCAATAAAAATATAATTGATAAATATCTAATTATAAAGTCATATAAAATTCTGTTTTTCATAAATATAGTTCAAAATAGTTCACTCATTATAACTCATTCGCTTCTTTTCTTAAAATAGTTTCAAATTATTGAAGAACACTTAAGGACAAACAACAAGCACTTGAGGCTCTTATAAATGGTTCGCTGGGACGAATAAAAAAAAGGACAATTTCCATTATATATAAGGTACAAATATAAAAAGAGTGTAAGAGTAGCAGCAAATAACAACCCCAAAAAGTAGCACGAAAACAAGTTTTATCGCCAACTTCCGAAAATCGGCCAGAAGAGTTTCAAAAACAGATTTGATGGGCAAAAATGAGCCTTTTTCTATTGACTCTGAGCCGAGAAATATAAGTTACTCCTCTCTTGGCTGCTTCTTTTTTTTCCTGCAAAGGGGAATCGACGGAAATTCATGACGTTTTGGAGAACTAGTTGATTTCTTACTTTTTATAACTCTTTCTTTCTTTCTTTCTCTTTTTTTGCTGTTTTCCTCTTTTCTGCTTCTTTTACGTAGCAGTTTTCTTTCTAAGATGATCCAAATGGCAAAGAATTTCTTTTTAGGCATCGTATTTTTTCGTCATTGGTAATTTTATTTCGAAACTTTTCAGTGAATCTTGGAGTTGGTGATAGAAATTTGTGATTCTTTGGTTTCCAGTTCAATAAGAATCTGAATTTCATATATTAGAATATATAGTGGTGTTTATTTTTATTTTTAAATATATAATGGGATGGATATTAAGTATTTTCCACTAAGTTTGATTTGGTCTTTGAATTCTTTTCTAGGAAATTGCATAAGACATTGAATAAAAAGAAAATTATTTTTGCTAGATTTGATGTTCGCTTAAATTTAATGTTTTCCGTAATTGGTTGCACAGTTTTTTACTTACAAGATAAGATTCATTTAATATTTCTTATATTAGCCCTTGCTGACTTTGATAAACAATCTTGTTTGTAAATATTTAATGCTAATTTTTTTCCATAAATATTATTACTTATTTTTCTGTTATATAAAACATTAACTGAATTAATATTAAATTATGTTAATGTTAATTATAAACCAATAATATTAATATGTTTATGAAATACGGTAAAATCTAAATATTCAATCGGAAACACTTTTAAGTTAATCAAAAACGCAACAATGTATTTCCGCTTCAAATTTATGAAATATTTTATGCATGATGGTATATTTATAATAATTTATAATTATATGATGAAAGATTGTATCTTTTGAAGATGCAAGGCCCATTAAATAGAATAATGGGACATAGGACATAATTGACATATGTATAATGCAAAACAATTAAACAATGTATAAATAAGTAAAGTAGTAGCACACTGATATTTCAGTAGATTAACTTACATGTATCCTTAAGTTAGTTTAAATGTTAACGACATTACAATGATTTAAAAAAAATTGTATCGAGAGGTATATGAATAACTTAATATGATGTAATTCATTTAAAAGAAGAAATTTCTCTTTCTACTTTTTTTTATCCTGCCAGTGGCATGGATGTTTGTGATTGGTTCAGAATCCACGTCAAGCTATAGGTCCCGGTCTAATTAGCCCCAAAGTGTGCACAAAATGACCGTAGAGCGACAAACCAAATCCAAAAAAAATGAGATTATTCTGGTCAAATAAGTATTTTACACTGAACATGACAATGCATATATTGAAAAATTGTGCAGAAAGTTCTTTCTACTTTTTAGATTAATTCTTAAAATGAGATGACGAGAAAATGAAACAGATTGTGATTTTAGACAGAAGATAAAATGAGACATTAAAATGTTTTGTAAAATATCTGATTTTTCTACATTTAATTAAATATCCACACAAGCAGAAATGCAGGTCTAGAAAAATAGCATTAAGGTAAGTCAAAAGAAATATCAAAGAGAAGAACTTCATAAATAAACAATGGCGATCCTTGCCTACCTCGGGAACGATCGATTTGGAAGTGTAACATGAGGTTGTGACGCACACATTTGATTGATTGATGCGGGAAGTTTGCGACCCAGCAACGAATAAAAGTGACATTGTTGCACTTTTCTGCAGCTACTAGTTAAGATCTACTTGCTGCTGAATATGAATGATTAATGTTTTAACAACAGAAATGTCAATAAAAATATGAACACTTTTGGAAGAACAGAATTTTAAGAGCAAAGTAAAGTATAGCATTATCTGAGAATGGTTATATTCAAATTGGTAGGTATGCTATCTTTGAGAAGCTATTACATACTGACATACTGAATGGCCAAATCATTAAGATCCCTTACGTGTTTTTCTAATGATGAGCGAAAATAATTTTAGCATATAGTAATACGAGTGATAGACCTTATACAGAAAATAACTATGTGTATTAATTGGCTTAGATTAGTTACTTATGTATGCTTAATTAATTTAAAAACATTAATAAAATAAAGAAGTAATTCATTGCGTTCGGCTATTATATTGATGCTTCTAATAATTTTTTATTGATACTGTTTTGTCTTCTGTTGATACTGTGCTGTTTTTTAAAATAGATTGTTAACTCTTAATCTTAAGAGAACTAAAAAAGCATTGAAATTCATAGAATTCCTAATTCTGAATTGGATACTGCAAATATTTCTAACCAGTCTGATATTTGGAATAGCAATGTGGTAAGTAATAAAAAAGGAATCTCAACAAGTGCTCGTCGAAAACACAGAAAATATTGTGATGAATACTTGCCATATATGTTTTCAATAATAAGAGAAGAGGTCTATCAAAATCCTCTGAGCGTTATTTGTGATGAGATTTCGTCAAAAGATGCCATGAGTGCGCCTTTTAAAGGTAAATTATTCAATTTATAAAGATAAAAACATTATATTTTTGACCACTTTCAGACAAACCCTAATATAACAACATTTTCATTATTTTCAATTAAAGTTAATAAGTTTGTTGTTCAAGCATCCCACAGAATAAGTTATAGTATTTCTAAAAGCGGTAAAAATCAATCAAGCGGTAAATAGAATCATCATTGATATCTCTCTGTATCAAAAATGCTGTTTTGGCGAAGATCCTATCTAAGAAAATTAACAATATTTTTCAAACAATATATTTCCTCGAAGAATTAGTGACATGTCTGAATGCGCTGAATTTTCAGTCATTGAAAGAATAAAAATTAAAAACATTTTTTCAATACAAGTAGATTAGAACATTGATGCTTAAAATCTGACAGTTTTTCTTGTTGGTACAAGATGTTTGCATGACCACATGATAAAATCTTGAGCTCCCTTATGCTCACAATGAAAGATGAGCAAGCGAGAATATATTTAATGCTATTTAAAGTTATGTCTGTGAAAAAGGAATTGAATAAACAACTGCTAGAGTGTTTGTACGGATAGTGGAAAATCTATGTTTGGCTTTATACCAGATAAAGCAGTACCAGACTGAGCGATCGTATCAAAGAACTTGCTCCCCATATAGCTTGCTGCTATTCATTAACAAAGTCTAGTGTCCAAATTTCTGCCCCGTTTATCGGAGGAAGTGCTCATTTAGTGTCTGCGAAAGTTCATTTTATTAAGGTCAATTCAACAAACTCCAGACTATTCAAATCTTTGTGTGATGGCATAGACAGCCTGTATAACAAATTACTTTTGGTCACTAAAGTTAAGGTGGCTTTCACGAGTAACTATCTATACACAGAAGTTTGTTTGCATAGAGAAATTAAATTAAACTTTTTTTTTTTTAAAAGTTCACCTTTTTTTAGTTTAGCTTCAAATTTAGGGGTTTCAGTAGCTGCAATACTTATTATACTTCTATAATCTTAAATTAAGATTATTTATTTTTCTGAAATAAATATTCTTAACTTAAGATTACAGAACGGTTATATAACTGTCTTTAAAGTGTTCGATAAAATCGAAGTCTATAATTAATAAATTAGATTCTTGGGAAACTTGTATCGAAAAAAAGAAAAGTTGAGTTTTTGAGATACTTAACAGTTTGAAAATAAGTTAAATTTTTTTTTAAATCAGTAAAAAATAATATAATAACTCGCAAATAACTTAAGGTGTCCTTTATATAGTTATTCCTCAAACGGATTAGTATAGATAATCGGATTTTAAATTCAACAAGTCAAAAAAAAATTATTAGTTTCTGAAAAGAAATGTTGATTAAACTTTCCCTTGATTTTTCTTTACATGATCTCAAAAAGCAATTTCTTAATTTTACAGGAAAGAGTGGAAGGAGAGCGCCACGAATTCAATTGTAAAAAGCAGTGCAATATTTATTGTCTTTCACGAACACAGAGTTTGCCAATAAATAAAAAAAAAAAACGCTCTCATCTTATGCTTATATTACGAATAAATATCGAAATATGTTTGATTATTGATGTTTCTGAATTGAGGTTATATTGTGTCGTCAATTGACTCTGATTAAAAAAAACAAAGGATAACATTGAAATTGATTTTCAATTTTAATATGATTCTTAATTTCAATATGATAGTTTGTAGTCCACAGTTGAAAAGTTTCTTATCAAGTTAAATAATTGTCGTCAAATTTCATCACGTGGTTGAAAATTGCTATAATGCAGTTTGTTTTGTTGCAAAGCTGTTATTTTAAGAAATAGAATCAGCTGTAGCATATGAAATGGAAACTAAAAACTTACATGTGGCAGCAAATTGAATCGCTTGATTAATTTGATAGCTAACCTAAGACCATTAATACCTAACAAAAACAAACTTTAATTTTCTTTTATCAAGGGGTACTGTGGATAAAAAAAAAAAGGTGGTTATGACACATTGCTTTAGTGGAACACTAAGAATAATAAGAATAAATTAGTTCGTTGTTAATTTTTTGTGAATAATAAAAAATGTGAATGTGAATAATATTAAATTTCAAAATAAAAATACACTTTAATCAAGATGTTTAATTATTAGAAAACAATCTATTTATACTTAAAAATACTTCCTTTTTCTAGAAAGAATTCTACAGTTTTTTTTATTTTTTTTGTATCTCCGGTTTTGACAAAGACAAGAAGTTAGTATAAAGTTGAAATGACAATTTGTTACCCAAGATAATTAGCTAATAAAAGAAGTGTTAAGAGTAATAATGAATAATAATAACAATAATGAATGGGAGTGATAATGAGTAATACCCAAGATAATTGTCATATTTTCCATAAAACTAGCTTGCAAGCCTATCTAATTATTTGACCCCATGATATTTTTCTGTGATATGAAAATATAATTAAAATATTTTGTAGCAATGTTTGTAAAATATTTTGTAGTATGTCTGAAATAATTGGTAAAGGAGAATGTAAATTTAATACAATAATAAATATATTTTTCTAAATATAAAACTGGTTCTATTTTTAATAAAATTATTAGGCAATACTATATATATAAATATATTTACTCTATAATAAATGTCAATAAAAGGCTGAAATTTACTATTTTTTGTCGTCACCTTAAAAAAAAATTAAAGAATAAATGGTGGACTTAGTTACCACAAATTTAAGGAGATTTAAAATATTGAATATAATAAGAAATATAGATGACAAAAATGAATGAATCTTTTTCCGCACATAACAATATGTGATGCATTTTTTCAAACATGTTTATTACAATGATATCACGAAATCTAATTTTGGTCCCCTTTCACATATCTCATTTAATTGTTCGCATAATCATTTGCTGTGAGGGGCAAAGCAGTATTTTCAACTCAGATATAAAAAAACCGATAAACATATCAAACTTCTTTATTGAGGAAAAAATAAGCCTATTGTG
The DNA here is from genome assembly GCA_021605095.1 of Caerostris extrusa. Taxonomy (NCBI): domain Eukaryota; kingdom Metazoa; phylum Arthropoda; class Arachnida; order Araneae; family Araneidae; genus Caerostris; species Caerostris extrusa. The sequence continues at coordinate 18,648 of BPLR01018859.1, forward strand.
ACTGGGTTTATTTTTTAAATAAATCTTTAATGTTGCCCAAATATACTGCTAAACATAGCATCTTGCTAACTAGTTAATGTTTTAATTTATTTTTGCATAGTTTAACTATAGTATGCAGCTTAAAATCAGTACCAACAAAGGAAATTGGAATAACAAAGACGGGAAATCATACAGACTTCAGACATTCATAAAAGTACTTATAAAAGCGTACTATCTATCAATTTCTGTTGAATTTTCAAATGACGATATTCGTCTTATTCAACTAAAAGCAATGCTTTACACAAATCCCACGGACTGCAAAACTGAGAATGATGTTAATTTTGTTATCCCGTGCCTTAAAAGGATATAAAATGCAAGCCAGCAATAATATAAGTAATAACAAGTAGTAGGAAGTAATATTAAATACAACCAAGCAATAATAACTAATGCAATATTACCATGCTTTCATAGATTCGTTATGCATTCATCTTCATTAAACTGCTCTCTAGTAAGTGAAAAAATATAACATGTAACGTATGCTGTGGCAGATGGAAATTATACAAAATCAAAGACAAAATTAGAACATAATATTAAGTAAAAAAAAAAAAAGCTTTAAATATATATTTGAAGTTTTTACATACTTATTATATTAAATAGTTATTCCTTAGATTCCAGATAGATCTTTAGATCTTTGTTATCAATCTGGAATCTAAAGAATAAAGTAATCTACATAAAAAGACTTTATTAAATTGTGCTCCAAAGTAAAGACTAATAACGTTACTGATATAAATTACTGTTAGCAAAATTGCTGAGATGGTCTTTTATGTAAAGATTTATAATGCCTTGCCTCTCTTTAAAGCATATTTTGCATTTTTTTTTTTTTTTACGTATTGCACTTTCGACTATTATTTTTTTTTTCAACTGAAAGTCTGTTTTGAGAACTAATTAGATTAAAAGTCTACAAAACATCCTTCCATTAACATTTTTTTTTTCTAATGTTATCTTTAGTCATGGCAATTTAGCATTACTCAAGGGGCACGTGTAGTTTGAAGATATGCTACGGACGCGAGTAACACTACCCCCATTTATTTTTTTCTATAAATATTAAAAAAAGACAGAATTATTTTATTTTTTTTTTTTTTTATATTATTCGCATCGCACATGCAGCAAAATGATTTGAAGATTGTTGCAAATGGATGTAATCCTAGAGTGGTGAAAGAAATATTATTGCTGTTTTTACAAAACGTAATCTAAACAAATTATTTGTTTACTTTTTAATAATTTGCTTTTAGGAAAAGTGTCTTTTATAAACCAAAAATGTCTATTCAGTTGCTGGTTACGCTAAAAAGTTATAAATAAAAAGGTAGAAAATTAAGAAAAATAATTTAAGTCTAAAACAGGTAAATATAAATGATTTACTTAGAATTTTTTATTAATTTTTTTGTTTATAATTCTCCAAATATTAATCAAAATATGATATTTAGGAAATTTAATTGCATAAGATGTTAAAATTAGATATTCGGAAAAAGTAAACCTTCAGAAAGGATTTTTTGTCTAGTATCTGTCTCACGCTGCATGTCGTATTAGAAAACATCCGAAATTTTCAACCCTCAAGTTCGATAGCCCATACAAGACTATCTGTCACAATCTCCTACCAATCTACTTATATTAAAATATGCAGATTATTAGAATTATAGTAATTATAGAATTTAATTACTATTAGAATTATAAACTCATATAGTAACATATTGCTAACTATTAGTTTATTGTGAAATTCTTTTGTCAAATTTGATAAGTAACAATTGCTTTTAAATTTGTACACTAATTTTAACATAATGATGAATCTTATGGGCTTATTTTTATATGTACTAATTTTTTAAATAATTCTTATATGTTTAATTATGTAAATATATATATATAATTTTTATCTGTAATTTTATATACATAATTTTTTAATAATAATTTTTATTTGTACTTTTTATATTTTAATTTTTATAAGCTTATAAAAATATAAAAAACAGTCCATAAGCATTAATGAACTTAAATTAAAGAATACATTTTTCTGATCAGCTAATAATTTAATAAATTGAAGATTAACTAAAATAATAAATTTCTAATTTAATTAATAATTACAAACGAAATTCGTATTCGAAAATTTTATTGATATATATCATGTAATTCGATGCGGTCAATTTGTTATTGTTTATTAAATTTAATTTCACATTTAAAAATAAATTGAAAGAAAAACAAATCTGGGAGCATAAGACTCTTTTAAACAATCTTCTATGTTATTACTATGATTTTAAAACTGTTAGATTTTTTTATGATAAATTTCTTGTAATTAAGTCTGATGTATGGTTTCAGATTATTTTATTAAAAATATAATTTACCTATTTGAATTCAGTAATTTAATTAAGAAGTTGGTGAGAAAAAAATATCACTGAAGATTTAAAAGCTTGATTCAGGGACTAATTACACTCTACTAATTAATCTCTACTAATTCTACAATTAGTATAGAATATTCTAATTATAGTATTGTTGTAGAGCATATTCTAACTATAGTATTGTTGTAGAGAATATTCTAAATATAGTATTGTTGTAGAGAATATTCTAATTATAGTATTGTTTGAATATTCTAAATATAGTATTGTTGTAGAGAATATTCTAATTATAGTATTGTTGTAGAGAATATTCTAATTATAGCATTGTTGTAGAGCATATTCTAGCTTTAGTATTGTTGTAGAGAATATTCTAATTATAGTATCGTTGTAGAAAATATTCTAATTATAGTATTGTTGTAGAGAATATCCTAATTATAGTATTGTTGTAGAGAATATTCTAATTATAGTATTGTTGTAGAGAATATTCTAATTATAGTATTATTGTAGAGAATATTCTAAACAATATTCTCTACAACCTTAATATTAGATACTCGTATTGTAAAATTATATTTTAATAAAGTATCGGTAGTATTATAAAAACGTATTGTCATTCAATTTTCAATCGACTTGTAAATACATTATTTAAAACATTGCTATAGTTAAACAATACTTATCTTCTTTAAATAACAATAAATAAATAAAATATTTCAGAGATGATTCAAAGAACACAATAATAAAGTTAAGTTTATAAAAGTTAACATAATATTTGCATTCATACAGAAAAACTTTTTACTTTATAGCTTACTATTGTTTGAATACATTATTTGTTACAAAATATATATTTTATAGCAGTTTGGAAAATACACTTTTAAACAAATATACTTTTTACATGAGAATAAAACTGAAAGTGCTTTATTTTTGCATGTTTTTATAAAGGTTTCACTTGCTACAAATAAAAATATCTGGAAGCAATGGAGATTTCCAAAGTTTCTTCTCTGCCGTAGCCTGGATCAAGATATATGCACCTTTAAAAACTGCGAACAAATCTAGTTCTGTAAAAACAACCCAAATACTTCTAGATTTCTCTTTCGAATCCCGTAATCCCTCACGGCTTGATTTTCAGCAAGCAATACAGATAAATCTAGTTATGGATACAATTTATTTCAAAACATAGAAATTCACTTTCTCTTGCGGATTTTTCAACGGGTGGTATGGAGAGTGGTATATGTGAGATTGCTTTCACTTTAGCATATTGTTTCTGAAACGTTTATGCGTGACTTTCTTGAAGTCAATGAATTTTGATGTTAGTATTTTAAAACTTCTGTTAAATATTTTTAATATAGGGCATTTAAATAATAGAATTACATAAGTTTTAATAAATTACATAAGTTTTTATTTAAAAAAAATTAATAAGCCATTTAACGGTATTGTTAAGGTTCGGAAATGAAAATATGTTAATTTATATGTTTATAAAAATATGTTATATGTTTAATGAAAAAATGCTCTAATGAAAATATGTATAATATGTTTATACATGTGTGCGTTAAGAAATGTTTTAAGCAACACTTATTATTAGCCTTTTTTTACGTCATAGATTTGTTAAGAAAGATGAAAGACTTCTTCTTCATTGGCACAGCAGTCCCATGGTGGGCCAAACCATCTACCTACTAGCAGATTTGAAGACATCAGATATTTTTTTCCGGTTAGGGTTGTCAATCCCAGGTCCACAGTCATATTAGACCAGGATCTAAGTTTTAAAGTGGATTCCAGACCACTGCAATCATCCATAGCATCCGAATACGAAAGTATCGAGAACCAGAGCGCTAGTAACTCGGCCATCAGGCCCCAAAGATGAAAGACACTTTTTCAAAATGCTATAAAAACTTAAACATAAAAGTTCCAAAGAAAACTAATTAAATTAAAAATGTGATAAAGAAATTAAAATTTAAAATCACGTATTTGATATCTAACAAAAAACAGTGAATAATGTTTATAACGGCAACACTGGGAATGGTTAAACTTGGGAATGTTGGGAAAATCAACTTGGGAATGTTAAAATAAAATTAAGAATTCATTATAAGTGGGCCTTTTCACTCATAATTTATTGACGTAAAAAGACTCCTTCCGTCAATATTACGACGAAAGTAATTATACAGTGTTTCACCAATATCATAAATAATGTACTAATGTTGATAACTTTGGGTATTGTTTTAAATCAGATGATCTATCTTTCTCAAATATGAACCAAATAATTAAAGCATTAAATAAATATATCAAACAAAATGTGAATTAAAAATAAGGCATTATATAACAACATAATTAAATGCATCTTGATTTTGTGTAATGGGTTTTTGTTGAATGTTTTCATTCCATTGATTTACGCATGAAATGTACCATATTAAACATATGATGCAATATTATGTGGGCACTAGATAGGAGACCCTTGTAGTCATTATGTAACCAAAGGGTGAATGTATGACTTAAGCTTTAATAGTGGAAGGATTATTACCAATGAGAATATATATATGAGTACTATGCTATAGTATTGTTTAAATCGATCTAATAACATCTTCGTACTATTATTAACTTTACTTTTAAATCAGTGATGATTGCAAGCGAATTTTCTAGGGATACAATTCATTTATTAACTGTGTAATCATTATTTATATTTGTAATCACAAATAGAAATAATGATTACAAAGTTAATAAATGAAATTTTAATTTATTACATGCAGTAATAAATTAAATAAATTTCATAATACGACGTATTTTTAAAAATAAAATTATGCATTTCTTGGTGAATGTAATACATTTCTAAAAAGAATATAATGCAATTATTGAAGGATAGGATATATTTCTAAATAAAGTAAGTATAGATTAAATATCAGTTGAAATAAAAATAATGAAATGTTTCATCTTGTTAATTTCTTGTATTCATTGGAAAAAGAGTCTCCGCGGTTACTGTCTAAAATTTTATCTTAAGAATCTGATGCTTCATAGCGCGAAGGTTATTAAAAATTAATTGATTTTTTGAACGAAATTAAAGCACTTAGACAGCCTAATTTTGCTATAATATGGTGAAAATTTCTTAGTGTAAGGACCTAATAAAAGGATTATGCGGTTTACTTTTTTAAAACATTTTAATTAGAATTCTAAACTTGTTATGAAAAACTAAAGCAATATAAATAACAAAAAATACAATGCTAACTTACGCAAAAAATCACAGAAATAAAAACTTCTTCCGTGAACAATACTAAATTAAATTCAACAACTAGACTAAGTTATTGAAGATTTTTATTGCTATCGCTAAATGCTGGAGAACTTTCAAGGCAAGTTTTTAAGTTTTAATAATGGTCTCATGTCAAGTTCAAATCCCGTTTAAAAATTTCCCCTTCAGAATAACCATGTTTGTTGCACATTCGGAGTTCATTTATGATGATACTTTGTATCGTTCGTTTAATATAATTTATATAGTGTACATTTTTTACAATAAATCTAGTTAATTAAGAAATTTAAACGATGAATCAACGTTTGCTGCCAATTTCAATTTATTTATGGAGATACACTCATGTCCATAAATTAAGGATAATTCAGAATCACACAGAAATTGAACTCTAAAATAAAAATTTCACCTGTAGAATTATCACACACATCTTGAAGAAGAATATGCAAATTACAGGAAACCACCAGATGGCGCGGATAGTATGTCACAATGACGAGTGTAAGAGAGGGGTATATAAGGAATGGTGGCAAAAGAAGTAAAATTGTTCACAAGCGCTTTAAAAGCCTTTCAGTGCAATAACCGCATAGTTATGGCACAAAGGAAGCAATTGGATGATTTTTTTACGTGGTAGAATTATCAGACGACTGGAATGTGGACGTACCCACCTGGAAGTATCCGAAGAAATTTGGAATCGCCCAGAGTGTCATTTCCAGGCTTTTGCAACGATTCCAAGATGATCGTAATGTGAGTAGATGTTACAGCACAGGTCGCCCCCGAGTTACAACGCCGAATGAGGACCGGTATTTAGCAGTTATTGCCAAAACAGACGGCAAGAAACAGACGGAGCACAGCATCAGACCTGTCTCGTCAGCTTTCTTCAGCTACCGGTACGACAGTTTCAAGGCAGACCGTGTACAGACGCTTAGGGCACATTGGTCTATATGCTCGTAGGCCTGTCAGATGTGTTCCACTTACCGCAACTCACTGTCGCCTGCGATTAACCTGGAGTAGAGAGCATGCATTGTGGATACCTTAACAGTGGTCTTGTGTGATGTTTTCTGAAGAGTCCAGGTTTAGTTTGCAGTCTGATTCTCGCCGGACTTTCATATGGAGAGCGCCAGGTATCCGTTACCACCAAGAGAACACCATTGAACGACACCGTTACGGTGGTGCAGGATGGCTCGTTTGGGGAGGAATTATTCTTGGTTCCAGAACTGACCTGCATGTTTAGAGTGTAACGATGACAGGCCACATCTATCGGGATGTCATTCTGGAACAACATGTACGTTTGTTACGGGGCGTCATGGGTGCTGAATTTCTGTTTATGGATGACAACGCCCGTCCTCACAGTGCAAACATTGTAGACGAATGCCTTCAATTGGAGGATATCACCCTTATGGATTGGCCAGCATACTCACCTTACTTAAATCCAATAGGGCATGTGTGGGATATGCTTGGCCGACGAATTGTAGCCCGTCACCCCCTCCCACCTGTCAACCGGAACTTCGGAGGGCATTGCTTGATGAGTGGTGTAATATTCCCCAAGATCAGATTGATAATTTGATACTCAGCATGCCTAGGCGTTGTAAGGCCTGTATTGCATCGTCCGGGAGACATACTCCATATTAACCATCATACTAACCATGCTATACTGTTTTTTGTAAATAGGTTCTTTTTGAAATTTGCTCCAGGGAGTAAAAATCGCAATTTTTATTAATTATGTCAAACATATAGCATCTTTTTGCTCTTTACCTTTTGTTTAATAAATAGACTTTACAAATAAATCAAATTTGTTTTGCTTCTGTCTCTTTCTTTGCTTGAACTTCATTATCCCTAATTTATGGACATTAGTGTATTTTGTATCTGTTGCTTAATATAATTCCCATTCTGTACATTTTTGTACAGAAAATCTAGTTTATTAAGAAATTGAAACGATGAATCAACGTTTGTTGTCAATTTGGCGTTCATTTGTGTTGATACTTTATATCTTTCGTTTAATATAATTCATATTCAGTGCATTTTTAAAGCGATTAAGAAATTAAAGCAATGAAAATATTTTTATTAATTAACCTTTCACAGAAATCAAGCAATTATTTTCATATATATAAGCAGTTTTCATAATAATATTAATACATATGTTAAGAAGAATTTTTCTCAAGTAACTGAAAAGGGGCTTAATACAAAACTTATGAAGTATAAATAAAGCTTTCACTATTACTATCGATTAAAAGACACTCAATCTATGCAAAAATAATTTTTTCTTTACGTATCCATAAATTCATTTCATATTCATATTTTTGCAATGGTTTTAACAGCAAAGTATTGTCTGAAATCGAGTAGTATTGATTCCTCTTTTGAATAGGATTTCTTCTCAAATATTCAAAGTAGATTTTATGTTGGAAAACATCAATTTATACGTCAATAAAAATATATTTCATATCGTAAAATATTTTATCAGCATTATTGTATGAATTCCGATATGACACGTTTTTTTAGATTTTACTATTTGCTTCTGTTGTCTAAAAACATCACGATTGAAATATAAAACTTTTATTTATTTCTATTTTTCACTTATTTTATTTATTTATTATTATTATTTATTTTTGGAGGGAAAACAAATCACGTTATTCAGCGATTGCCATGTGAAGGCTTATTGTGTGTTATTGAATGTTTTATTAAAGTGATATTGAATGTTGATACTACAGTAATGCAGTTGAAAGCTGCAAACAAAATGGCGAAAATGGAACAATAATTCAAAATTTTTTTATTATTTATTCAGGTCAATAGTATAATTGAATTTCTTAAAAAATGTTGTTCGTAAATCATTTTGAATGTTTTTTTTCTTAAATATAAGCCAGATTGGTAAAAGATATTTTCATATTTAAATCAATTACAGACATTTTTGGGGGAAATATTATAATCTAAATTAATATGTATATAAAATATCCTGTAAATTGAATCACGTTTGGTAGAAGTTACAACCTTAATAGTAGAAGTACTTTAATAAAACCTCAAAATGGTAATTATACCTAGTACTTTGGTATAGTTACTTTAGTATTTTAGTAGAAGTTACAGTTAACTTAGAATATGAAAGTAAAGATATATCATATAACTATATACCTATTTCAAAACAATCTTGTTTATATCTGCAGAAATTAAATTTTCAAAATTGCCTAAAGAATTTCATTTAACATCAACCGAAATTTTAATCCATTATACTATGAAAAAAAAATTATATGATGACAAAATTATTCTTTATGGATACAAATAGCTATTATCTAGTGTATACACAAACCATAGTATATTATCCTTGCTTATCCATCATATACATGTATATTGTTTTTTTTTGTATTAGCATTATTCTTATATATTTTTATAGGTAAATAAATGAAGCATTGTTTTAAAAAAAAAAATCATAAAGATATTCCGTATTTTTCAAAATACTTTTCAAATTATCTAAAATAGCATTTTTAGTAAAATAAATTTACATGACTAAAATGTAAACACTTATATCGAAATCTTAATGAAAAACTCCAGTAACAGTAATAAAAGCCATAATAATGATCACTTTTTAAACAATTTTCATAAAAGTTCACATTTTTACGAATCTTACAAAAAATGACAACTTAAATTATAGAATATTTTCAGTAAATATGATAAATTATGAATTTGCATTGAGATCATGTATTCGTTGAACACAGGCTTAAAGGAATTAATAAAAAACTTCCCTTTTATTTGTTTATTTATTTTGGTTTACAAAACCTTTCCACAAAAATTTTAAAAAATTATGTTTCTTTTTGAGTGTTTACTAATAAAACAGTATGACATATTAATGTGATTTAGAAAAATTAAATGTGATATAGGAATTGTTAACGATGCAGAATTGTTTCTATGTGGCATTAATGTGATGTAGAAATTGTTAATGATGTAGAATTATTTCTGAATGACATTAATGTCACGTAGAAATTTTAAAGATGTATAATTGTTTCTACGTGACATAAATGTGATCTAGAAATTGTTACCGATGTAGAATTGCTTCTACATGACATTAATGTTAAGGATGTAGAATTGTTTCTACGTTAAGACAACAATGTGACGTAGAAATTGTTGCTAATTTTCTATTTTTAACATTGGTTCAAAATACATTTGCAAATAAATACACGTAAGCTTTAAATGTTTCGATACAAGATATTTTCCTTGTTTTTGACTAAATACTTCGAAAATTGATTCAGAGTGTATAATTTGAAGAGAAAAATACGTATGAGAAAAAAATTTATTTAATAGACTGTTAAGCACTTTAATCAGAACTGAATGATTTTTTTTTTTTAATATTTTTTATTCCACACACATTTTCATATTATTTTTTTTAGAATGGTAAGATAAATGTGGGATGTTCCTGTCTAACTTCAACAAGAAATTAAAATCATTTATTAATAATTAAAGAACCTATTAATTATTTTATAATTTTTTTAGACTTTACAGTGAGATATACTATGCATTTATTTAATCTTTAATCTTATACTGAATAGTACCCCATAAAATATTTTGTTCAGCATTTACCAAATAAAATGTTCCTGCTTACCTTCAACAAGAAATTAAATAAATTTATTAATAATTAAAGAACCTATTGATTATTTTTAAATTGATGTTTTAGACTTTTACAGTGGAATATAGTATGAATTTATTTAATCTTATTTTGAATAGTTCCCCATAAAATATAATGTTCAGTAACAACATATCTAAATAGGCCAGGGAGCAAATATCTAACAATTATAAATTTTTTTCTATGCAAGATTATTAAAATAAAAATTTCTATATCCAAAATAATTTCTAATATTCGATTCTATTAAATCATATTCAATATTTTTGTTTCTGATATTAACATATTTCATTAACATGCTTTAATTTCGAAATAATAATTAGTTTCTTTATCTAAACTGGCATCTTTTCATCTAACATTCGTATTTTATCATTAATATCCAGCAAAAGCAATCTCGCAGCGCCATCTATGAACAGAGGCAATTATTTCGAAAAGTCGTTAATTTGTTATGAAATAATGCGTAGAAGTGACGTTAGAAAAAAATTGAAAACGACACATTATTAACAATGACAAACAAGCTAAAAGTAACGAGTGAAAAGGCAACAACTGAAAACTCCACGTTATTAAACGCTGTACAGAAAATAAGGAAAACACACCTGAAAAACTACACAACGGAAATTGAAGGCGAATCGATTTCGGTTATCTCCCTCCCATTGGACGCAAGGATTCCGGGACCCGGATGAGAAAGATGTTGTGTTACCATGGTGATGATTAAAGCCTTTTCTCATTAATCAGAATCCTGGAGTGGTTTAAAAGTTTTTCTGCTCATTCATTTTTTTTTTTTTTCTCCATCGCTGTATTTTATTGTGTTTTTGTTTCGTTACGTATCGGCTGCTGCTTAAATAGGGTTTTGAAACAGATGAGATTCGTTTTCAATACACGCGGTAAAGTGCCTTCGTAAAATTAATTAAATTGATTGAAAATATCCATATTTCAGCTATTGAAGACGAACACGCGAAATTATAGGAAAATAGATTAATTTTCAGGAGGCCTATTGAAGATGGGTTTGGTATTTCGCATTAAAATCGTTAAGTTTTTTTTTTTTATTTATTGTAAAAAAAAAAAATTTGTATTCTGCTTTTCACAATATTTAATAGTCAATAGTACTTTTTACTGATTATAATACCTTAGGAAGAGGATATCAATGAAAGATATCGATTTTTAGTTACTTATCTTCAATTTATTTGATTAAATCTTAATATTATTTATATTTTGCATATGATTTAGTATTCTAAATCCTATAGGATTTAAGGGTGTCAGTATTCCTACATTTATCATCGTTCCTATATGAATTTATTAATCTTTGAATATTATCATCTAATCTCAAAATCTTAAAAAATGTATTTCATTATCTACTCCACATTCAATATCGCATGATATATTAATTTACTGTTTTGATTAATATAAATCGTTATTAAATTTCCTGCTTTAGCAATAGCGTACCCCATCCCCTCTTATCTAGAAAAATGTAAAATATAAAGAGATAAAAGATTGACAGCCAAGTAGGTTTAGAATTGTATTGACCTGACATCAAGGCAACATTAGATCCATGGCATCATAGTATTTTTATGAAATATTCGTTTGTTATGACCATTATCTTTTTATCTTCTGAGAATAAAATATTCATGTTTGAGTATTCTTATCAATATCTTACAATGTACAATAGTATGCACATAAACCTTCTTATATATATTTCCCCTTTTCCCCAATAGCGTAGATAATCACTAAACTACTATCGCATATTCATCGCATTACCATTAACTACAAAACATAAAATGCAAACAAAAAAATTAACTTGGATAAGAATGTTTTCCATGAAATCCCTTAATACAAAATTAATGATCTTTTGAATTATGAATTATACACTTAAACAATTAGTAATCTAAAATAGTTACATTTTATAACTTATCAGGTCTTCAAATTTCCTTGCAGTTGTTCAAATTTAATTCAAAATGATGTTCAAAAATGAATCAATAAAATTTCATTAAAGATTTTAATATAAAAACAACTTTTAACCCATAAAAAAAACTTTTACAACCATATATGAACTTTTACAATCATATATAACTTTTACAACCATATATTATATTGACACCTTCATCCTTCTTGCTGACATCAATCCTTCCCTCTCGAAATTAAATGTTAAAATCAACCTCTTTCTTTCCGAAGAGTTGAATTCAACCGGCGCTAAAATGAGGACTATTCGTAATGTCATCTAGCATCGAAGTCGAGTACCCGTGATAAAATTAATCAATAGTTATTTCTTACTGCAATTACAGTTGGCCCTTAATTCTAGTCAACATAGTTAAATTAATATTAACACAATCCTAGAATGTATTCTAATATAAATGTCATGAGAGAAAAGCGCCATAGTTGAAAAAGCGCCATAGCGCGAAAGTTGTCCAAGTTGAATTTTCAATAGTAAAAAAGAAAGAGAACTGCAGAAATTATTAAATTCATAGTACCATTTATTTAGTTCAAAAAAAATATTAAAAGATTCTTAAAGTTGTACCCAAGGTCCCCGTTATACACACTAACAAGTGATAGGCCATTGCATGATTTCGAAGACTCCTGTATTTATCCTATCTACTGCAGCAATTCTCGAAACGAGATCATTATTATCATACATTAGTGATTTTATGTGCCACAATAATAATCTAAAGCATTGAAGATGAGACGATTTTAACAATGTTTTCTTCGACTAGCTTCTTATTGATGAGGCAATCAGCTGCAACTGTCGATGGTGCTTTCCTCCACAAAATTAGTGAAGAATACTTGAACGGAGATGTTAAGAACTTGTTCTTCTTGTCTACCACAAATGAAATGAAGTCAAAAGTGCAATTTTGTAATACTTTTGGACGTGTTTTAAAGTTACCTTTTTTGACATTCACAGTGAAATAGGATCCTAAGCTCCATAGTAAATATTAATGAATACTTACACCCCTCTTATGTTGTCATAGAATATAATCGTAAAACCTTGTACATGAAAATAAATCACTCATGATGCATGGTAATTCAAATGAATTTAAATTAAATTTTTACATATGCAACATAATGATGTCAAATATTTTCATCGATAGCCTCAATAAACTCATGTAACCAAATTGACTCCTAACAAAATCAAAATGGCAATTTTGATGATAATTTAAAAGGAATATTTACATTAAATATTAACATAACGTACTTACAAGATATACATTCTTTATATTTTATTTGTATGTACTTATTTTCTTTTTCGAATAAAAGAAATAAAAATATTTTATCGATTGTTAAATACTGATACATTGCTTTCATTCAAAAAATAAATAAAGCATGAAATCAAACGATGAACACATTTTAAAAGGTAAAAAAAAATTTGGTTTTTCATTTTTACATATTTCCTTTAAGTAAATTATGTATTATTGGATAAAATATGACACAGATTATTATTTTATTAAGTTACTTTTAAGCCTGTTCATGGAGTTCTTTTGTTGTTGTTGTTGTTTCTTTTTTTCCTCTCTTCATCTGAATTTTCATTGGGATTACTTCGTTCAAGCTTATCAAATGAAAAATTAAATGTATTGTTTTTCTCACCGCATTTGACAACAAGAAAACAATTTTTCTTCTCATAAATAATGTAATTCTTTTCTTTTTGTTCATGTTTTATTCTTTGAATAATAAAATGAAATTTTTTTTTTCTTACTAAGGACATTATTTTATGTTTAATCATAATGTATGCTTGCAAACGTAGTTTCTTTATGCATAATCTCATGCATATACATAATGGCAATCCTTTAGAGATCCTTAAACTTTTAAAAAGAAGATTAATTTGCTGGAATATTTCGTTTATGTTATTCTTTTGTAACTTTAGTTGAAAAAGTAATTTAGAATGAAGAAAAATGCAGTATAATATTTCTTTGCATAAAATTATTTCTAAGTCTTTTCCTTCTAAATATTAGATTTAGATGATACATATTTAATAAATAATTAAGATTTTTTTTCTAGAGAAAATTCTTCATGGCTAGAAAGCATAAAATTTTAAGAAAAATAATATACAGCAAGGCAGATAAAATAATAAATTCACTTTAGAAAAAACAATAACCTTTATATACCAAAAATTCACTTTTTGCGCATTTTGTGCTCATCTATTTACGCGCATTGGCATTTTCTGTTTACATCCATACAGCGTTTCATTTCGATTAAGTCAACTTGATATTGTGAGCATAAAGAGGGAATTTTCGGTTTCAAAGGTTAAGCGTAGTGTGTGTGATAAGAAAGTTTCCAAAATCTAACTCTTAAAATTGTATTTCCGGAATCGAAATACTCTTTGTTCTGACTTTCCTAGGGTGGTAAAGTACTTTGTTGTTTTTCATATTATTATGCAATTAGGATTAGTTACCTATATTGTTTTCTCTTTATTACTTTTTTGTACCTTTATAATTTTCACAAGTTTTAGTTCCAAGTAAAACGCACCGTTTTCTTCCCAGCATTGTTCACATTCTTAATTTCAGTTCCATATAAACCAGTAGGGCAATTTTTGTTTTCTTCATTTTAACATGGCAAATGCCACGTCTATTTAATTTTTATAGATTATAACTTGGAGAGGAATTGCAATTTAAATTGCAAAGAAATATTTTTAAAAAACAACAAATAGCTTTCTTTTTACCACGGAGCTCAGTCACTTATCCTTCTATTTGAGGTTCCAAATGGAAAAATTCTAAAATTTAAAATTAATAATTTAGCATCAAAAGTGACATATCTTAATCATGTAATTAATAAGCGTAGAATGTCTACTGATAATTTTGTCCTAATATCTACTGATAATTTTGAAACAGCTCAATAATTGGCCAACATTAAGGCAATTACGGGAATTCCAGTAATTGCATCTATTTATCTAGAAAAAAAATTACCGCACGTTTATTGATTCACAATATTCCATTAGACATTAAATTAGCCAATGAACTCGAGGAAGAAATTTACTTTTCAGTAACTGAACATCAACGATTTGCACGTAATAAAAACTCCTCTTTATTCAGTTTTGGTAATTATTCTCAGCAGATCAATGCCAGTGTATGCTAAATTGCTGTCACAAAAAATCACTTTATTTTTGATAAAGCCCATAGAACTGCTTTCCTTTCACTCATTCGACTGACACCTGCAAAAATTCTATTTCCGAACCATGCAATGGTGCTCAAAATCTCTCAACTTGTAAATCACAGCTTCTAAAATATAATCTGTGTGGTTAGGCCCATAAAGCCACTGATCTAGAATGATCCAAAAGAAAGGCGGAGGGGAAGAAAATTAAAATTAAAAACGCTAAATAGTCTAATATTCATGGAAGCACACAGATCACCCGAAAAAAAGAAGAAACATATTCATCCAAATTTCAATCTGCTTCCGATACGCCTTTCGGATTCAACACTAAAGTCGAAGTATCTCAGCTACTTTATCAGCTCACATTGGAAATGCAAAAATTGATTAGAGATATTTGTCACACTCAATCTACTACTTTCCAGAAATATCTTAAAATATTATTTGAAAATTTCCCACAGCACTCAATTTACTCTAACAATCTTCAACCTTCAACTACAAAACAACTATACAATATCAAAGATAAAAAGAAATTTAAAACCAGGAAATTAGGACCTGAATCAGACAATCCAATCTCTAACCCTACGGAACAAAGGTCTTTACATAATGTTCTCCATTTCATCCAAAATATACTGATCAGTTTAAGTGGAATACGTAGGGTACATAGTACTCTATTTCAGATACATATTCTATTTTTTTCCATTTTAATTTTCTCTTCCAATGTTAGTTAAAAATTCACACATTGTTCAATGGAATATAAGAAACATTCCAGCCAAAACCCATGGTTTACAAATTCTTTAATTATGCTTATATTTTTGTAATTCAAGTAACCTTTCTTAACAACAATTTTATTTACTATGTAAGCTTATTTTTAGAAAAGACAGATCTAACAACACAAGAAAAAGAGGTTTGACGATCGCTATCGATTCCTCTATTTTTGTAGCATTATAAATTTCCTGAATCCTCCCCCATTCCGATAAGGAATTCCAAGCAATTACAACTCATCTTCATCATAAATCTTTTTCCATCGTCAATATTTACTCTTCAAAAGGTGAATTCAGCATTCAATGGTTTGAAGCAGTTCAACAACTCATTTCCTCTTTTATTATTCTTGGAGACTTCAATACTCACACACGTTAAAGTGTACGTCGCTGTCTAATTAATCCAAAGTGTACACAAAAGGACCGTAGAGCAACAAACCAAATAAACCCAATACTAGATATCCTTCCCTCGATACTTCCTCTTATAACAATAATTCAGAAATTCTAATGAATTGGATCCTAGACAATCATTACACTAACCTTAATGCGAGCACTCATATTCATATTACACCTTCATCTTTCTCCCTTCTAGATTTAATACATCACTAGGGCAAATATTTATCCTAACATTTCTTTCCGCGTACATTCAGACCCATTTGATGGTGATCATTTACTAATTCAACTGTTCTTCCAACCCAGTCACCAACTTAAAATTACAGACAAGCCATCTGATTGCCTAAGCTTCTTCATTCTATTCAAGATCATCAAGATCCCTTACCTATATTTGAAACTTATTCTGAATTATATGATTTTCTTTCAACCATGCTATAAAATAGTACACAAAACTACACTATTTCTCCTAATCTCTTCTCAACCTTGGTGGAATTCAGCGTGTGAAAATCTCCTCTGTCACAAAAGAAAACCTTTATATAAGTCCCGAACCCAACTTTCCAGAGAATTCTGGATCGTATGTAAGGAAACTTCCACTATTCGCCGTTGACTTATATCTCAACTGAAACAAAAATATTGGAACTCAGTTTGTGACTTTCAGGCTATAACTAACGAATTTATAAAACCATCAAAACATTTCAGAGTAGACATGACACTCTGGAAAATAAAATTTTCTCGCTAGCAATGGCTCCATCATATCAGATGTAGTTCAACAAGCTAAACTCTTGGCATCGCATTTCATTAAATATTCCATAATTCATTTTATACTTTTTGGACTTTTCTGCAGATTCCTCTAATAATTATAATAATCCTAATTATTTCGTTAAATTTGCAGATGCAATTAAATCTACTCCCAATACTTCCCTGGAAATGACGAAATTCCAGCTAAATTTATCAAACTCCTTCCCAATTTCTACATTCAACAGATTCTACGAATTTTTAATAATACCTGGATTATAGGCACCACTCAGGAAAAGTTTTATTAAATCTTATCGTCCAATTGCTTTAATTTCCATCTCAAGTAAAATTTTGGAAAGGATCGTGCTCAAGACATTCATTTTTCACTTTCCAGAAAACTTCATTATCAGCATTCAGATTACATCCTTTTCAAGGATTGCATGTATATTCTATAACTTCTTCACCATAATATCATAGAAGCCAAGAATATGAAACATTTTTTCATTTTTATTAAATTGGTAATCGTTTCTGCTCATGATTACGTATGGACAGATGGCTTAATTTATAAAATTAATCAGTTGGAAATCAAGAGCACTGCAACAAAGTGGATTTACAGTTTCCTCAACAACAGAAATTTTATTGCCAAATGGAGGAACACTATTTCCATAAAAAATGTTTTCAAAAATTCAAAAATACGAAAAGTGTTCTCAGCGTTTTCATTTTTCAATATTTACATGCGGGATAACTTTGAGTTCAGTCCCAAACAAATTGAATGTCTAATTTATGTTGATGATATCTTTAATGCTAAAAGAATTGACTATCTTGAAAAGTTCTTTCTAATCCCCAACCTTCACTTCATTAAATCTTATAGGAATGTAATACTTACAAGTTCCTTCTTCAACCAAAAAAAAAGTGAAGCAGTTAATTTTTTTTCAAACAAAAAACAAAAACAAGTTCCAAACAGACATCTGGTTTTTTGGTCTTATTTTTCCACAGAATCTCAACTGCAAATACTTTTCTTATATTAAAAAGGAAGCTATTAAAAACTTAATGCCATTAGAGCAATAGCTGCAAGCTCTTGGGGTTGTCATTCATGGCATCTCATCAAAATTGTTAAATCCACTATCCGTAACATTTTTGAATATGGCTCTCCCATTTTTTTTTTCTTTCTCACAGTAATCTTCAAATTTTACTACAGTCTACAATATTGCTTTTTACGGCTCGCAACAGGTCTCATCAAATGAACTCCTATTCCAGTATTATAAAAAGAAGTTGGCCAAATTTCACTTTTCCATAGACTGGTAGAAAGCTTTTTTTTTCTGAAACGAATTTCTTTCAATCCATCCTTCCCTTTCTCCAAATATCTCAGATTAGAGAAATGTTTTTCCCCTTTAAAGATTTGCTATTTCCCGATTTCTCTTCAGACTTTTTCACTGATCTTTTGAAAAAGTTAAAAATTCCTTCTTCCTTTTGAATTCCCAATCTATATTCAATTGATAAAATTTCTTTCCGTCTAGATGATTTACCCTTCCAAAACAAACATTATGTAATCAATAATTGTTTGAAAATATAAAGAAGAAATTTAGTTATTTTAGTGACTGATGCATCAAAAACTCTTATGAAATGCTCAGTTTCCTGAATTAGTTTTTCTCACAAGAATCTTTTCTGGGACCACTTCAATTCACAGTTGTATTTTACTGGCGAAATCCTCGCATTGATTTTATCAATCTCTATATTTGACTTGAAGCACACAACAACTTGCACTTGATTATCTTATCTCATAGTTCCTCTATCCAAAATTGTACATTTCAATTAACCCGAATTATCAAACTTCTATGAGATCACATAAGAAATGACTTAGATTCAATTTTTTCTTTGGTATTCGTCTGTATTCCAGGACACACATGCATTGACGAAAATGAACTAGCAGATTTTTGAAAAAGCCGCTTTGGACACAATGATCTTAAATTTTAATTCTCCTGAGGATTTCCTCCACCATCAAAAATACAAGATTTAAAAACCCAGATGAACAATGGTCAAGAGAAAATTTAACGTCACATCGGATTGATTTAAATATTATTAAACCATATCACTGACTTTTCACTATCAATCTAACAGAAGTGGTCCTTTCAAGATTTGCAATAAAAACTTATCCGACTGAAGTTAGACTCAATAGATTTGGTTTAACTTTTTCTCTGACTACAATAAACCGGAAACCGAGGAACATATTTTATTTCAATGCATTAAATACGAAACACAAAGGGAAAATTGAAAAGGATTTTGGATACAAAGTCCTATCTTATTATATTATTAGTTATTTAATATGACTGATAATGCTAACTACAAAACCAGCTCAATAATTAATTCCCCCACGAAAAATTATGTAGTGTGCTTGCGTTAATTACCTTTTTGTCTTCTTTTTTTCTGCGATAGAAATTCTGCTCTTCTTCACATTTTTCGGTACTTACTTTCATTTACTACCTTTGGAAAGTCATACATTGTTACTATTTTCATTCAGTTATATTTTTTTTCTTTCTTCTTAAAAGCAGTTGGATAAATTGAGATCAAGAAGCTTATTGGGGCTTAAATCTCAAAGTACCTCCTCAACTCAACTCAGTTTCATCAAAATAATGATCGTTTTAACATGCTGTAGTTGTCAAATGCTTGTGTTACTTTAATTACAACAATTATTCACAAAATTACAGAGTAAAAAAACAAAGTGGTTTTTGCTTAAGATAATGACAAAATATTGATTCAATTTTTGGTGGAGAAATTATTGTTGACAATTAAAATTTTTACCACTTGAACCTACTATACAACACGGACAACAGTCGATGCAGTTTTATTATGTTACGTAGAAAAACTAATATCAAGATTCTTCATTTCATTCTTCAATTATCATAAACAGATTATTTATATTTTGAGCAAACGAAGATAATCATTAATTATTTCTTACTTTAATAACGAATAATATCTATCCACTTGCTATGACTTGTTAATGAATATGTGATTTTTTCTTTTTCAACGACAGACAAACAACGTGAGGTTTAATATTTTCATATATATTTTTTATTAATTTGATTATCTTCTTTTAATGTCAAAGTTGATCAATTTGTGTTTCCGTGAGTGATTTTTTTGTATACTCATTTAATAAAGTATTCATTTCCTTATAATAATAAATATTATATATATTTAATAAACAAGTAAAAAATTGCTTAAATATATATTTTTTTTTTTAGATTTTTACTTTTGTTTACTGATTATCTTATTGTAAAAATCTTAGGCTCAATTATCTTTTCAATTTTTGTATTTAAATATTTTTATTTTAAATAATTTTCCAATATTTAAGTATAATAAGACCATTTTGAATTTCGACGCATATATACATGAAATACAAAACAATATGGTTCAAAAGACATATAAATAATAAAAAATTTCTAATTTTCTAATGAATGATAAACGATGATGCTTTTTGAAAATCTAAATTTTTGATTTTTCTATAACTCCTCAATATATTATTTAATAAGTTCAAAGCTTCAATGTAATTTATTTGAAAGTTATTATATTAATTGTAATAAATACCTGAATTCTATTGCAGCGATACAATTCAGATATTTATTGAATCTACTAAGGAATTGAATGTCTCAAAGATTTTAAGCATAGCAAGTTGGACCAAAGTCAAGTTTTAGCTGCTTTGTAGAAAGACGTTATGGGTTCAAAAATTTACAAAGCCATTTAAAAACAATACGATAATTTATATTAACACAACCTAGCTTATAATTATCATATTGTCTCGGTGGGTATTTTTCTGATTTTTCATGAACTCACATTACATTCCTTTAATTTTTTAAAAATATCATTGGTTTTTCAATTCCTTCTATTAGCTCACGCTCTCCCTATATATATCTTGTTCAAATTTTCAATCGTTAATAAAATCCTTTTTATTCATCCACTCAAGTTCAAATACATTTTTTTTTTTTAACTTGTAGGGGATGACACTTTATGTTAATACAGTTTTTTCAGTAATTAAATTCAGTAATCAGTAATTAATTAATTAATTCAGTAATTAAATTTAATTAATTAATTTTAAGTTTTTTTTACATTTAAGTTGCATATATCTACCCATAGATGGCGCCAGATAAACTTAAAAAATGAATAAAAATTATTTATAACGATGATGTGTTCAATATAGGTGTTAAAGGTGTTCAATATAGTGAAAAAAAGTAGAATTGACTATAAAATATTTTTTTTTATAATACTTGTTTTTTAAATGCAGTCTTATTTTCAGACATTTTTTATCCTGTCTAATTTATTTTGATTATAGAAATTCAATATTAATTTGACCATTCGGATTGCACATTATAATGCTCCAATTTATCAGCCGTGCTTTCGAGATCACTATAAAATAGATCGCTGCTATTATCATTAAAAATATTTTCACTTTAACTGATCTTGGAAAAAAAACGGAAAGTCAATGCAAGCAAACAGTAATATGCAAATGTCATGGATATTTTTTAAGAATTTCCCCCGGCAATATTTTAAGGTAGTGAAAGGTTTCTAATCAAATATCTGTAAAAAAAAATCCATGAAATTAAGATAGAATAACTACTGCCAGACTTCTGTCTAAATTATAATAATACAAAGCAAACCAAAAGGCTCGATTTTAGTATAGAATTAATAAACTAATTTTTACACGAATTAACTAGCAGTATTCATTTCATTGTGTAGAAGCAGCATAAATAAAAATAAAATTTCCACCATTCAGCCTTTTTTTATTTTAAAGTAAAAATCACCCAACTCCGCTAACTGGATTCTAATTATAAATTTTGCAGAATGATACATTTATCACGCATCCGGCGTGGGGATTCGAGCAGTTATTTCCTCAAGCTCTCTTGAGCGATTCATAGAAGCTGCTTTTATACACTTCACAATAATACACTTCATTTTGCATAATCGACACAGTCAATTATCCTGGACTGCACTTTTCTTTTTGGTTTCGTGGAATGAAATATTCTCCAAACAAATCAGCAATCGCCCCCATCGGTCGTCGTATTAACATAAAAGAAATTAATTTCAATTTAAAATTTTGTTCAATACATATTGAAAGTTCTTTATTAGTAAAGGTTTTGTTAAGTAATCAGTCACACTGTCTTTAGAATTGATATAAATTATTTCAATTAATTTATCATTAACCGATTTCGAATGAACGTGCATATCAATATGCTTGGTCTTAAAAGTCTTCCATTAGATATTTAGTGAAACAAACAGTAGTTATCACAATAATACAATGGTGTGATGCAATTAGGAGTGAGTTCATTTATGACTCTGGAAAACAAATAAATTCTTTTTGCACACTCAATTAAAGTTAAAAATTTCAGATTTGCAGATTTCACTTTCAATTGTACATTGTATTAATGAAACATAAATCCCAAATAAATGAAAAAATCTTAAAATAACTAAAAGGGAAATCAATTTGTGGCCTTTGCTTAAAAGCCTATGTTACTAATATTTTATATTTCTTTGGTATATTTTCTGCATCTTTCGTTATACTAAATACCCACTTATTCCCAAATGTAGAAATATTACTTGGTGGATCAATTAGATTTCATACGTCTTGAACCTTTATTACAAGAAGTTCTTATTGAACCCCTTTATCCTCTTTCAATTTATCGAAAATAAGTCGCGTTTCTTAGAATGATTTACTCTCTAGTTAAGGAGTTTCAGTGTGTTATTAAATCTCCAGATCTTAAATTAATTAGAAAATTTTCACTAAATGTAATTACTTAAATTAAAAGTCGATAAATCTTTAATCTGCATTCTTTTCTTGGCTATTTAAAAAAATTCCTGAAGATTGTACCGCATGTTAAACTACTTATCGACCAGGCAGGAAGTCTTACATGCGAACTTGGCTTAAAATATAGCTTCAATGTGTTCCATACACTTTTTCCATCAAAGTGTCAGCTATGAAACTTTCTTCCGAAGTCTTGGTCGATAATTGTACATGGCTGCTGTTTACGCCATAGGAACGTTCGCTTGTCTTTATCAGATACACTATCAAAATAAGGACAGAATTCCAGCATTTACGATTCATGCGGATTATTTTCAAGTAAAATCTAGAAGCTTGATGAATTAAAACCAGTCACTATGGAGTTTCACTATCTCTCTAAATTCGAAACATTTTTATCAAATCAACTATTTCCTTACGTTAGATAATATACAACCAATTACACAGAGATCATTTGGCCCATAACCTTGTTTCTTTGTATAAAATCAACACATAAAAAACAAATATAATACTCATAAAATTTACCCATAAGTTACCCACAAAATTTACAATTTAATTTAAGAACAAAACTCATAACAGCAATCTTAAAAATTAAAATATAGTATTCCAAACGATTTTCTTTTCTTGAAAAATTTTCTTTCCATTTTGAAATAAAATTGCCTCTGTTTCACCAGATGATATTTTAAAATAATTTTACATTAATTTCTCTTCTGAAATCATATCTTTACTAAATTGATTGATAATTGCTATATTATTTTGTAAATAAATATTATGTAAAAAAATGTTATTGGCATTTTATATTATTACTATAAAAACCTCATTAAAGAAATGTAAAAAAAAAAAAAAAATACAGAGGCAAAATTAAAAGTTGTCCCCGCTACGGGCCGCTACGCTGTAAGCTTGACCCCCGTTCTCCAAAACAATACCCATAATTATATGGCTAATAGAAAACGATTCCAACATTCAAATTTTTATTTTAAAATAAAATCACTCAACTCGGGTAATTGGGTTCAAATTATGAATTTCGCAGAATAATATATTTATCACATACCCAGCATGTCACCCGAACAGTTATTTCCATAATCTCAATAGACTGAATCATACAATCTGCTTTTATGAACTTCACAATTTACGTAATCCACACAAACTGACAGTTACAATAAAACACAGTCAATTATCCTCTACAACAATTTTCTTTTGTGTTCGTGGACCGAAATATTCTCCAAACAAACCAAGAGTGTTCAGATAGGATACAAATATGAAATATGTGTGCACTCTAAATCAATTTAGAGGTTCAGGAAGCCGTTATCTTCTCCCAATAGCAGGCAGCAATGGTACAACTGAGATTGTATATTATTAGTCTGTATTTTTACGGATTTTAAAAGTAAGATATTGACTATTCATACTGTTTACACGATGAAAATAAAAAATATTTTTTATTTTAAATATACGATATTTAAAAATTTTAGAGAGTTCAGTATTCTAGAAGGTAAGAAAAAAATGATTTTGAAATAATTGTTGAGAAATAATTTCTATTTCAATACCTCTCCAACAACGTATTATTTTTGAAAACATTCCTATTAAAAGTTTCGTTAAAATTTAATTTAAGGAATAGAAACAATCAAACATTTTACATTTCATATTCACTATTATTGGATAATTTTATAAGTACTTGGTAAAAATAAATCTAGGGAGAAAATAAAAATATATATCAAAAATTCTTTTATACAGCAGATGGATATCATGCGACCAATTTTAGATGATTTTCCTTAGGCATTGGAAAATGCTTGGGAAATGTTTAACATAGTAATGTTCAGAACCCATATAAAAGCGTTAATAATGTGATACGATTCAACGTTTTAAAACAAATATAGTGAAAACTGATGCTATTGTATTTGGAAAATGTGATTCATTACATGTTTGTAATGTAATAAAAATCCTAAAATTACAAATTTTTGTACAAGTTTCTGCCTAGAGATTTGTACAAGCTCTGCCTAGAGATATCTGACCATCTCCTATACACTTCGAGAAAAAGTGAAAATAAAATTATTTGTTTGGAAGAAAACATCAGACTTTAGAGACAGAAAAAGTTTTTGGAGTGTCACTTGCTAACTTTAATACTCTTTAATTTTTCATTGTACGTATAAACTTAAGTAATGAAAAAACAAATATATTGCATTCTATGTTTTCTTAAAGACTATATTCACATATGTTTAGGAAATATATTTGTTTTCCCCATGCTGTAGACCATTAAGTCTCATCCTCAAAGTGTAATGGTCTACTTTGACATTTGTTATTTTAAAATACATAGGAATAATTCTGCCAATTTTAATTTTTAAAACCTTTTTTATGCTTTCTCACAGCAAAATATTTATAATGCCGTAATGGAAAACTTCATATCTTATCTCTAACACAAAGTAGTTTTCAATTTAAATCATTTTCTTTTTTTCTATAAATTTTTTTTCGCATTGTTACTCAACTATCATCATGATAAATGATAAAAGGATGCATTAGACAAAACTAAAAAACATGTACCAAAATTTTTTTTATTTGTATTGTTTTAGATATTGAAGATACAAAAAATACTTCAAAACCAATTGCAAATACAAAACTATTATTTTTGTAAGGATTATTGATGGTCTAAAATTTATTCCAACTTGGTTTCAGCGATGATAGAAATGTCTTCGTTTGGTGGCCATTTAAATTTGAAATCTGCAATTATCTGAGCAAATTTCATGTTCAATCCATCTTCTTGGCATATCTTTTCAGAGTTTTGTTTCCTATATATTTTACTATCAATCGTTAATAGCATGTTCCCTGCTGATAACGATATTTAACTCAAGGCATTGTCATCATAAAAAATTATAGTCATACCCACACTAATGTAGAGAAAATAATTATCAGTTTTATAAATGGAAAACATTCATTACAAAAATAATCAAAAAGCTTTTTGTACAGCATTTAAAGAAAAATGTGAACAAGAAACGTACTTCTTAAATTTGTTAAAAGATTTATTTTCAAGATTTATTGCAAAATGCACCCTTTCTCTCTCTCTCTCTCTCTCTCTCTCTCTCTCTCTATCTATCTATCTATCTAATATATATATATAACATCACTCTAAACAAATAATATATACATATATATATTATTGGTTTAGAGTGAGTGTTATATGAATCTTATAATGTAGATAATATGATAATACGTATGCCATTTTTTAAAGTCGAAAAATCACTATTTTAAGAGTAGGCATTCAAAATTTACAAAAGGGTCCAGTGTAAACCAATCACTTCATTATATTGAGCATCGACACTTCTATAAAACAAGTTACAAAAGGATTTTTGTTATAAAAATAGAGTGCTACGAAACATTTTATTGTTGAATAATATTTTAAAAATTATATTATATGCAATTAGTCTATATTTTATTTAATTAAATAGGAACTAATTTGAATATTTTCATATTTTGGTTACTCGTCAGATAAAAAAAAATAGAAATTTAGAAAAAAAAAGGATGTAATAGCTTTACGTATTACTGGAAAATACACATAAATTATTATATATATAATTACATGTGTGTGTTTAGGATTGTTTACAATAGATAATTACTGGCAGGAGAGCGGCATCAGCATATTCGCTAGACATGATCGTTTTACAGCCCCATTTAGATTTAATGGTCTGGGAAATCTGCTGCCTAAACGTGTACCGTGGTCTGTGGTGTAGGACCACCAACGCAGATCTTTTGCATGAGATTACTGGCAGCAACATACATATAAAAACTATCTATAACTAAGAAGCAGTAATAGTATTTAATTATAATTAATTAATTATCTTAACTATTTTAATTCCTTTAAATTTACAATAGGGTTAGAACACTGTCACTTATCTATATTCCACTATGATGGAGCCTGAGATCGCTGTGCGATCAATGATCTCTGTTATATCTCACCACTAAAAGAATTAGCAGAACTTGTGGAAAACTTTGAAAAAATTGTAAGAGAGAACAGAACTGCAAGAGAGATCACTCGGTGTAGCTGTGGACAGTTTTGTTTTTATAATGTTAAATGTTAGGCTTTGTAAGTATAAATACTGTATCTAAAGTGAATTAAAGGAAATGCAAAAGAGGAATAGTCTGTTGCATATATGAAAACTCAATATGCAACAGACCTGGCAGACTTTTATCATGAGTTGTATACGTACTTTGGAGATTGGATATTAACATAAACAAGTAATATAAAAAAAAAAAAAAAAAAATTTAAGTCATTTCTACTTTTTTTTATATTGCAGAAAGTCCTTAATAAATAATTTTCATTCATTTTTTAAGTTTATCTGGCGCCCTCTATTGGTAAATATATGCAATTTAAATCTAAAAAAAAACTAAAATTAATTAATTAAATTTAATTACTGTATTAATATTTGAAAAAACTGTATTAGCATCAAGTGTCTCCACTACAAATTCAAAAAAAAAATGTATTTGAACTTGAGTGGATGAATAAAAAGTATTTTATGAACGATTGAAAATTTGAACAAGATATATATAGGGAGAGTGTGAGCTAATAGAAGGAATTGAAAAAATAGCAACATTAGATCAACTAAGAATGATGAATGGAATACGGGTGGTGTAAAATGAGTTCCGACTGATTCTAGAGAGAATTATTTAGGTGATAAAATGGAGCAATATTTTTCTCCTAGAGAGTTGGTAGAAACATTCAGTAATTGTGAGAGTGTAAAAAGTGTACACAATGTAAAACAATCCATAAAAGTAAAACAATCTAAAACATTCCCTATAAGTGAAACTAGTAAAACAAACCTAAAAGTGAATGTGAACGATTTAAATTTCCGAAATCTGTTCTTAATTTCCGAAAGAGAAATTCAGGGGGACCAGCACCATAATAGAATGAATGAGAGAAATTCGCCTGAGAATCAACTCCCTGATAAAAGGAGAAAATTGAGTTTAAAATAAAAGTTATAAGTGAAGAGACAGCGGACATTTACGATCAAGTTGTCTTGAGTTACTAAAGAAAAAAAAACAATTCAGTATTTCTGAACAAAGTTAATGAGAATCGGAAAATATAAAGCACTCATGTAGCTCAAATACATTCTGTAATGTTGGATAAAGGACCTAAACAAAAAAGTAAAGTTAATTAATAAAACTGTAGTCGCATTTTTTGACACATTTGTTCTGTAAGTTATTACGATGTGTGTAATAAAAGGCTTAACACTCTAATTTTTTTAATAAACTAATAGTAATAACTGGAATTCGCAAATTCTGACTAAAGATTTTTTAAAAAGGGGTTACTATAGGTGGAAATAATTTAATTTTGACATGGCATGTGGTACAACATACCAGATACGATTTCAGGCAGTTGTAGGAGCTGATATTTTAAGTCAGGCTTCACTAGAAGTCACCAATGTTAGTACTGAATCTAGTAATAACGAAACTAGACAAGGTGGATACATGTCTCCAAATTAGACCTAGGCAATGAAATTAAACTAGGTTACATTTAGTGACCTAATCTATAAGAGTATAAAATAAACTTACAAACTCGACCTCTTTGAGTAAACAAACCACTGATATAATAGTTATATAGTTTGAGTAGTTTATAAAGTTTGAAATATAGTTTGTCAAAAGATGACAAACTATATTTCACATACATAAGAATGTTGCCAAAAATAAGAAATGGTTTTAAATAGAGGTTTCGTTGCAACTTGAAAAACATGTTTGACTTTATTGAAACAGAAGATCAAGACAAATAAGGGGTTTTCTATTATAATGCATTTGCAATAACCGATTTTAATTGGGAAGAATAGCAATATATAAAGTATGGTGTAATGCAGCACGCATGAAGGCAGTAAAATAAGTACTTGATGTGTCGGTAAATTATCTTCTATTACTATACCAATAGCAAACATTCAACCTGAAATCTTGAATGGTATTTTTATTCAGCCTCTATGGTTCTTCAATTGTTAGCAACAGTATTATTAAGGAAAGATTTTCATAGCATCTAATGCTGAAGAAACAGAAATTGTGGCTAAGTATGAATTTGGTATAACTAGAAAAAAATGAGACATAGTTCATTTTCAAATAGGTCTCTCAAGGATGGAGTAGGTCATAGGTCATACTGTTAACGTTAATGCTATTCGAGCAAGAAATCAGGCTATTGTTAATTCAACCAAGAAAATTTTAGTTTTTATTGCATGAAGCAAAAGATCGCAAAAAAAAACTGTTCTTTCATATGTTTGAATTTAAAAGTGATAGAAACATGTAATCTCTGCTGGAATGAAAATAAAGGAAAGTTTAGCGTTATTTTTCATTAACGTACTCTGCTTATAGTTACAAAAGATTGGTGATGGTCAACCAATGCAGCGGTATGAATGATTGAATTGTGCTATATCATTAGACGGCGACAGACCTCGTTTTTACCCTGGTTTTATCCCTACAACCTAAAGGATAATCATTTACTACAGCTAATGAATTTTTGATTTTTAGCTAATGTGATTTTTTTAGCTAATGTGGTTTGAAAAATATTTAATTTTATTTTACTGCTATATTAATTTTGAAAAAGTTTATTTAATTAAAAATATATTTAATAAAATACTATCGTAATTTTTGAAATGTATCAAAGAATAATATATCCTGAAAATAAGTCTTAGTCTTAAAAAATCTTGCATTATTTATTTCATAAATTATAATCCATTTAATATCTAAAAAATATTATCATATATATATATATATATAAAATATCATAAATATAATTCTTTTAACATTAATAACAAACATATAAGATGATTCTTGAAAATAACTTTTTAAAACGAAATTTTAAAATGAAAAAAGTACAGTTTTTATTTAATTAACAATAGAATAACCTAAATAATTAGAATCGTTTCTTGGTTTTTATCAGATGTAATGTAACGGATAAAATTATATGCAAATTTCTAAGTAACGCATAAAAAATAATGTATTTGGAGAAAAAAATTGTTCTTAATATTGTAGTTTTCAAGTTTTAGGAACTAATCACTCACAGACAAATTTCTTGTTTTGTCTATCCTCTGGAGATCCATCGTCCATTCTATACGACATTTTTATTTTGAGTGCAGAAAAAGAGATTAAGATTCTAATGTTTTGGGTTTTTTAAAAAAAATAGTCCAGTATTGCCATTTATACAGTTAATCGAACGAAACCGAAAACATCCCTTTCTGAAAAGTGAAAAATATGAAGAATATAGTATTGGGTTGAATGTAATGTAATCCGGGATTTTAACTTACTTAAATTCGAGTCGATATAAATGCCCGAATTCGATTTTGAGACCTCATTTTTTAAAAACTATTTTTAACCCATAAGCAGACCCGAATTTTCCTATAGGCTAACTAGGATTCAGCTTAGGGCCTCAAGTTCAAGAGAGCCTACATTTAAATTGTTAACAAAATTACAATTACTTAAGTTCCATTTTTGGTTTAGTTTAAAACTTAAAATTCATAATAATTCATACTTAAACTTTAAATGCGAATTATTATGAAATTATTATTATTATTAAAATGAATAGCGAATTATTATGAAATAAATTCATCTGAATTGAATTTGCTTTAATCTTCAATGTATTGAATATATTAATTTAATTTGATAGAAAATATGATAATTTTATTGCATATTTTATATTCGTAATCAAAGATTTTTATTATTTGAATTTTGTTTCTTTGTAAATGTGGTGTGTTATGTTTGATTAGTTATTGTTATAAATAATATATATGGTGCTGAGAATAAATGTTCACGACTTTTTAATTTATTATTCGTACCACATTTTTATAAAGATGAGTATCCATCACAGCATGTTTCATTTAACATATTGATATATATCTCAGTAATGATGTATTTTTAATATCCCTCATGTAATTTACAAAGTTAAGAATGGGAGGTGAAAGGGTCTCATAAGTGGAATAGCCTAGAGCCTTTTTTTCATCTAAATCCGGCCCTGCCTATAAGTGAAAGTCAAGCTCAACATGGGTTTAAAAACTTCCGTAAAGGGAATTTTAGTACTGTAAGTGAGCAGTGAATAGGTTTGCAAATGAAAGCACTGTCAGTGTGAAAACCCCATATAACAAATAGAGAACTAGCTGGTAGATTCAACTGTGCTCAAACATTAGTGGAACACCTAAAAATGATAGGAAAGTTTTATCGGGCAGGTGTTTGAGTTACACACGAGCTTACAGCACAAAATCGTCAGCACTGAGTAAATATTTGCACATCACTAGCCTCAAGAAATGAAATTCTTTTAAAGTGCATAGCAGCTGCAGATGAAAAGTATCTACTTTTCATCTGCAAAACTCTACTACTACTACTCTACTATCTACTTTTCATCTTTTCTCTTTCATCTGTTAACTTTAGGCAAACGTTACTCGATAAAAGCAATGGTAAGGACAAAAGAAAATCTGTTCCACCACAAAAACCAGGATTGCATCTACAGAAGCTTTTGCTTTGAATTTAGAAGTGGCGGTTTAATTTAAACTACTGGTGAACCAAAATATTACACTAAACATCTTCTGTCGACAATTAATAATTTAAAGCGGATTTTAATCTCTAAACGATCTTCATTACTCAATAGACGAAGTGTGATACTTCAAAATAATGACCGGACCCCATCCTACAAATGACTCAACAAAAGCTGAATGAATTCGGATAGGAAATTCTACTTCATCAGCCTTATATTCCAGACGTAGCCTCATGATATTAATGTCTATTTTGGTCTCTGTTAAAATTATCTGTAATAAATAGAAGATCGAAAATTCTCTAAATGAATATCTTGCTGCAAAAACCGAAAAAGGTCTTCATGGAGTAACAAAAAGCAGACCGAAAGATGATTTAATGTCATAAAAATGACTGTACTAATAAGTAAATACGGTCAACATACAAGTATTTTTTTTTTCCTTTTCATAATTTTCTATCTTAAATTCTGCATTACTTTCCCTTTCAACTTGATATATGCCTGTGTGTGCGTCTTTTAATGCTTTTTAATGTTTTATACAAAATAATTTAATTTTTGTAATGTAGATTAAATATATCTTAAACTTACTTTGCATATGTTTGTTGTTACTATGTATATAAGAACATGTGATAAGGTTTTTTTTAAATTTGTACCCCTTTTATTTTGAGGATTAACTCGGTTATTAAAAATAACCGAGTTTAATATTAATCAATTTGTTGGAATCAATTTGACCTAACTTGCCCTTTGTGTCATTAACCCATACCAATCACACCATTAACCACTCCAGTTATTGCTTTCAAATGCAATTTTGGTTTGAATTGCTTCTAAGCAATGCTTAATTGCCTAGGAGTTCTAATTAAATTTTTTCTATACTATATGCAAAAATTAATCATATTTTTAATTTTGCATCATTTATTATACAGTTCAATGTGTGGCATTTTGATAACTTCATGGCTGTGCACTTCAGAGTATATTCACCTGTTTCAAGTATGTTTGCCACTCTACTCTGTACCCTTTAATTTTGTTGTGAACCTTCAAGTGTCTTCTAATTAGAGTCGATGGGGTATTCTATCCGTCAGATATAAATTTCTTTTTAATTAAATTTGTTGGAACACAAAATTTGCATCTGAATAAAACATTTGAATAAACGAGATAAAAGGTATTGATTTACTCTTTTGTTAAAATATATTGATTGCTTGATTTATTTTATAAATTGTTCCTTCCTTTCTTTAAAAGACTGTGTAAGTACGTGTATGCGTGCTTCTCAGTATTGTTCACTGGATCAATCTTAATGGATTTAACATAATTCTAATGGAAAATTAAATGTGACACGAAATATTGTAATACATCACAAGATTAAATTTCATTGATTTAATATCAATTAAATTATATAACAGTCCTAACGACCTTGCAATGTTTGGAAAAAAACGAATAAAATATCTACAATGTTTTGAATAAATTAACACGTTGTTTCAGAAACAGTTTAAGTCAATAAATACATTTCTGAATAAATTTCGAAATTGAAATTTTTGCATAGTCTATTAGTCCTCAATAGATGCGAAAAAATATATATATTTCATATGAAACCATATTGAATAAAATAATCCATTATATTAAAGACCTAAAGCTTTCTAAAAAATTAGAATATTCATGAAATATTATTAGTTATTATATTTTTTTCTGCATATTAAAACGCACCACTTGCGTCAAATTATATGATATTATAAAAAATGCATGGAAAATTTCGATTCCTTTTCAAATTTGAGTTTGAATATTCTCTTTTATTCACCCAATGCATCGCATACGGTTTTCTACGCGGCATTTGTAATTTCTTGAAAAGAACATGCAGTTGGGCTTAAAAAACAAACAAGATAGCCAAATCGTAAGATTGCCAGACATTTGGGTCGTAAAGACTCCTCAATTCGATGTTGTTTTGCAGGAATACTGTATCATGAAAGAAGCTGTCGACTCAATAGAGGTGGCAGAACGTTGTTATACTTTTAAAACTTAATTCGGAAGTCTTTTCTTCTGGAAACAATAAATGGCTCCAGACAAATAGTACAACCTTTCAATGGGCTAGTCCTCGGACCCTCTTTTATCTCTTTTTTAAAAGCGTTGTCGTTCATTCTTTTTTCTTCCTTTTAGAGTAGCTGCATTGATATTTAAAATTAAATTCAAATTAATGAAATTTTTGACTAACTTAAAATTCTGCAACCATATTAATACTAATTTTTAAATTTTTTAAGATGGGTTTTTCATGACTCCATACCATTACATCTATTGCCACTATAAAACGGTTGTCATAACGGCTTTCATAGCACTTTATTCGTTAATACAGCTTCTTAATCGCCATATCAACAATCCCGCGAGGGCCTTTATAGTCAAGTGGGATTTTTTTTGGTGCATATCGATAATCCTCCTGTGTCAGAATATGGGATGTGAGACCTATGGCCATCATCTTTGCATACTGATAAACGCATTTGGAATAATGTTCAATTCGTCCGTTCTAAACTCTTACTAACTGAAATTTGATTATTTTCGGTGATTGCTACAAAATGAGCCCAGATGGCGAATGGATACGTCCGGTGTAGGGTCAGTATCTATGACCGTTAGATTAGGCTTTGAGGTGTAATTTTATTTGATAGCCGAATCTCTTTTATTGTCATCCGTGACCCATTATAGCATGACGGTACATTGACAATATTTTATGACAAAATTCTATATCTACGATATTCTGTCTTTATGATATTCTATTCTATAACAATATTTTATTTCTCATTTTATTATATTTCAATAAAATAACACCAGGTTCCGCATTGCTAATGGTCGTTTTCGCGATTAGTAGTTGAATCTGGCACCAACTATACCCATCTCCCCTATATAGTACATTTAGGGTCTGTTTGTTAGTCTCCTTCGACTATTCTAGGAACGTTTTGATCAAACGCAACAATCAGAGAGGGAGATGAAGAGAAAGAGAGAGTTTGGTCAAGAACTTCAAATTGACTTTTATCAACTTAGAATAAGCCTATAAAAATGTTTCCGATTAAATAAAATTTCATGCAGTTGTTAAATATATTAATATTAAAATTGAATCGAAGAAAGCGGATAAATATTACATTATAAAAATAAAAATAAAATTTGTTAAACCATTAGTATTTGGTAAGGGATTTGGAAAAAGATTAATTAGATCTTCAGATTGAGATATATTTTAACATCTGCAAAATATGCTCATATTAGCTAATTACTTCCACGAATTGTCTTGTTGGAAGATTTTTAATACATACGATTTAAGAATGATGAAGTACCAACATGCATATGACTTGAATAATGCTTTTATTTTCATTCATAATCTATCAGATTTAATTAGAATTAATGGATTAACTGATAAGAAAGAAAAATAAATAAACGAATAAAAAATAATTAAATGTATAAAAAAATAAATTACTTGAATTGAGGATTATTTATTAAACGTTCCAGAGATATACAAGAAACACTAAAATATTAAAGAGGCACAATTCTATTAATTCGTAGCCATTGATATTTGATTAAGTGTGATGTCTAAATTTTACATTTGTTTTGTGTATGTAAGTGTGCATTGGTAGATGTGTTTTACTTAATATGTATGCCACCAACAGTACATTGACTCGTGATGATGAGAAGATAGTACCTCCGGGATAATTTCCAGTAGTAATAATGTACATTTGTGTGTTTTCTTGTGAAAAGAAACTGGTTGACTCCATTAAACATTAATTATATAAAATGTATGCAATATTCATACGCAATATTTTTATGATTGAAAATACATTTTTAACTGGTGGTTGAGAAAATACTGATTAAAAACTATTAATTGGATACTCAAGTACAATTTTTTTGAGAAAATATGAGATTGTTGCTGTTTTTATACAAGGTGAGTCATGTTGACTAAATTCGTGATTTAAAATAAGTTATATTTGTGTAAGTTTAATTGAAAAGCTAATTATTAAATATACCTTATTATCTTTTTCTAGACTATTATGAAGATTTTAATGTATCTAACGTATGCACCTATCAATATATGATTTATGAGAGATGTAAATATTTATATATTTATAACCTCCACAAAATTTTTATGTATTTGTGAATTTCATAAAAAATGGCTAAGCTTATAGAGTGTCTGAAAGATATATATATTTTTTCTTTCTTTACAAATTTTTTTGTTATTATATGTCGTACAAATCGTTAAATGGAGATAACAATGATTAAAAAATACAATTTTATTAAAAATTAATATACAACAACAATTCAAATCTAAGAAAAATATAGAATGAATTGACAGTAATATGGCATTAAATGTAGTTAGAAAACGAAATTACAATACAAATATTAAAATAAATTATTACTGTTGTAATCATATTTTGAAAAGAAAATTTTAAATGGAATCAGAATTAGAATATCAGAAGCAAACGAATTGAGGTATTAAGTTCTCATTACACTTATAGATGGCGGCACGAACTACAGCATTACTTTGATTCATTGTTTTTTTCATGAATTATTTTATTTTCATAATAAATCATTAATTTTTTAAATAAAATAAATATCTGCAGTAAAAATTAATTATGGTAAATAATCAAAATAACTTTTAAATAAAAATTTTTTTCACATTTTAATACTACCAAAATAGAAAACTATCTGAGGTTTAAAAATATTTATAAAAATTGTATATTTTACACAATGTATCACAATTATAATATTTTATTCGATGCATTAATCATTCATTTTTATTTACGTATATATTTATGGTTTTATTCCTTTCAGAAATTATTTAGAAAAAGTAAATTATATTCAATATTTTACGAGCTATTAACAATATTGCTTTCAGATGATTATTCTCATTTAAATTTATGCAAATAAATATCTTTCTTAATATGCCATGGAAAACGTATTCTTGTTGAATATACTAACAATAAGAAGTAAATGCGTATAATATATATATCTAAAACAATGATTATCTGTTATCCTTTTAACATAAAAAATAAATTGAATTTCAATAAATTGAAATAATTGATAAAAAGTATGATTGAGTGTGCTTTTTATTAATATGTAAGAATAAAACAATTTCAATTTTGCTATTATTCACTACAACCTCATTTTTTATATCTTTTGTTTATATTTTTTTATTGAAAAATATTTATGAATGTCTTCTTATATATATTATTTTTAAAATGAATTTTGTGTTAATAACTTTAGATTCCAATTATAAATAACTTATAAGGATAATTTTAAGTAATAAATATTGACTTTATTTTAAAAATTCCTTTATTTTATTTTAATTATTTTTTTCTTAAGCATAAATATTTCATATCTTTAAATTTTAAGCTTATGTTATTTGAAAATTTATTATGACAATTGAAAATAAGAACATTGAAATTTATTTGATACAAATAATTGCTCTTTGTCCAATAGATAGCAGCACAAGTCAGCCTCTTAGAATCATGGGCTGCGGCAAAAGATCAAACCAAAAAGGGGGAGGTAAATATTCAGCATTTAAAATGTATGATTCTTTGGATTATTGCTTCATGGAAGTGAATTGTCTGAAGAAGAAATGCAAAAATTTGGTGCAACAAAGGATAATTAAAACCTGAACTTGAAATAATGAGATTCGTTATCGATTTCTGTTATTCATAATGTTTGGAGTAAAAAGGAATAGTATGCAAAACATAACGGATGTGACTATAAAAGAGAAGTTATCAACTCGTCATAATGGGCTAGTTTTCAAGATTACAATAAAAAATACCAGATATATCTTAAAATAAGACAGACTGTCATACTGCAGCAGACAAGTGAACAAGTGTCTCATGCAATGTATGACAAAGTTTAAAGTAGAATGCTGATGTTAGATTCTTAGAAGAAAATTACGACTAATTAAATATCGCAAAAGAAGTTCGTAGAAAGTTCAATTCTACATGAAAAATTATAATGATTCCTGATAAAATTTAATTTAGATTGTTCTGACAGCAATAATTACTACACTCATGTCCATAAATTAAGGATAATTCAGAATCACACAGAAATTGAACTCTAAAATAAAAATTTCACCTGTAGAATTATCACACACATCTTCAAGAAGAATATGCAAATTACAGGAAACCACCAGATGGCGCAGATAGTACGTCACAATGACGAGAGTGAAAGAGAGGGGTATATAAGGAATGGTGGCAAAGAAGTGAAATTGTTCACAAGCTCTTTAAAAGCCTTTCAGTGCAATAACCGCATAGTTATGGCACAAAGGAAGCATTTGGATGATTTTTTACGTGGTAGAATTATCGGACGACTGGAATGTGGACGTACCCAGCTGGAATTATCCGAGGAACTTGGAATCGCCCAGAGTGTCATCTCCAGGCTTTGGCAACGATTCTAAGATGATGGTAATGGGAGTAGATGTTACAGCACAGGTCGCCCCCGAGTTACAACGCCGAATGATTACCGGTATTTAGCAGTTACTGACAAAAGAAACAGACGGAGCACAGCATCAGACCTGTCTCGTCAACTCTCTTCAGCTACCGGTACGACAGTTTCAAAGCAGACCGTGTACAGACGTTTAGGGCACATTGGTCTATATGCTTGTAGGCCTGTCAGATGTGTTCCACATACCGCAACTCACTGTCGCCTGCGATTAACCTGTAGTAGAGAGCATGCGTTGTGGACACCGCAACAGTGGTCTTGTGTGATGTTTTCCGACGAGTCCAGGTTTAGTTTGCAGTCTGATTCTCGCCGGACTTTCATATGGAGAGCGCCAGGTACCCGTTACCACCAAGAGAACACCATTGAGCGACGCCGTTACGGTGGTGCAGGATGGCTCATTTGGGGAGGAATTATTCTTGGTTCCAGAACTGATCTGCATGTTCAGAGTGTAACGATGACAGGCCACATATATCGTGATGTCATTCTGGAACAGCATGTACATTTGTTTCGGGGCGCCATGTGTGCTGAATTTCTGTTTATGGATGACAACGCCCGTCCTCACCGTGCAAACATTGTAGATGAATGCCTTCAATTGGAGGATATCACCCGTATGGATTGGCCAGCATACTCACCGGACTTGAATCCAATAGAGCATGTGTGGGATATGCTTGACCGATGAATTGCAGCCCGTCAGACCGATGAATTGCCCAGGTGGGAGGGGGTCCTCCCACCTGTCAACCGGAACTTCGGAGGGAATTGCTTGATGAGTGGTGTAATATTCCCCAAGATCAGATTGATAATTTGATACTCAGCATGACCAGGCGTTGGGGAGACGTCCGGGAGACATACTCCATATTAACCATCATACTAACCAATGTTATATTGTTTTTTGTAAATAGGTTCTTTTTTTGAAATTTGCTCCAGGGAGTAAAAATCGCAATTTTTATTAATTATGTCAAACATATAGCATCTTTTTGCTCTTTACCTTTTGTTTAATAAATAGACTTTACAAATAAGTCAAATTTGTTTTGCTTCTGTCTCTTTGCCTGAACTTCATTATCCTTAATTTATGGACATGAGTGTAATAACAGCAATTAAGGCATGCATTGCGAGAATTCTTCAGTAGGTAATAGGGAGAGTTGTCCTTTATGAAACGGGGTACTTTCCCAGATGCAGAATAATTTGATATGCCAACAGTTGATGGCAAATTGTACTCGGATAGCTATCGAACAATATTATACTGGAGTCTGAACCCTACAGGGACCCTTTTTTGGTGAGCTGAAATTGAAATTCTAACAAAATAATTACCCTGGTCATATATCTAAATAAAAATATAATGGTTTGATAGAGAAACGGTTGATGTTTTATCTTGCCTTGACTTACACTTCACAAAATATCTGTAGGGATATTTTTCTCGCTAAGTATACAAACTAATATCCTTCGGCCTATGGAATTGAAAGTCGATTTAAAAATTGAATTAAATCAATTCCAAATTGTGTGTTTCAGGTTATTAAAAAAATAGGGAGCAGCATCTTACTAAGTTTGATAAAACTAATTTTTTCACGTGATTTTATAGTTTTGCAATAATTAGCGGTGAAACAGAAAAGTTTCACCGCTAATATATTCCTGATACATGTTTTCCCCAAATAAATTTATTA
This sequence comes from Caerostris extrusa, assembly GCA_021605095.1. Taxonomy (NCBI): domain Eukaryota; kingdom Metazoa; phylum Arthropoda; class Arachnida; order Araneae; family Araneidae; genus Caerostris; species Caerostris extrusa. Next base: position 58,150 of record BPLR01018859.1, read on the forward strand.
TTGTATAATTTGTTAAATTTTACTTAAAACTTCATATACTGAGATGGAGTTGTTTGATTTGGATTATAATATTCTATTAATTCCTTAAATAGCAAAAAAGACTCGTTGTTTCATATTTTTATTATAGACTGTGTTTTTTTAAGTAAAAGTAAATCACTTGAAAATAAATTTTTAAACGGATACCTTTCACCGTGCAATTTCTGTTCGTGTGATTATGTATCTGTGTTAGTGTGCAAGTGCTAATGTGTATTTGTACATACTGTTTTTGTATGTACTTACTTATAAATAAACGTATGTAATTTCAGTAATTATATATGTTTGAAATATAAAGTATATATGAATTTATTTATTTTCTTCGTTCATACATCTGTGATCATTATATATATATATATATATATATATATATATATATGATCACAGATGTATGTACGAAGAAATAATAATCACAGATGTATGTGTGAAAATATTTTCTTTACATACATCTGTGATCATATATATATATATATATATATATATATATACATATATATATATATATATATATATATATATATATATATATATATATATATATATATATATATACATATATGATCACAGATGTATGTACGAAGAAAATAAATAAATTCATATCTCGCTTATATATATAAGCGAGATAACTCTCACACAAACACCGATACATACGCACGAACACAACATTCATATGCATGCATACACATGCATGCACACGCATACCCATATGTACATACATACACATACTCATGCACATTCCCCCACAAGCACGTACATATGCTCATAGATACACAAGCACAAACACACATATAAACGTAAATTTGTATGCATACATATACATATGCACACACGCAAAACACATGCATCCACATTCATATACACACACGCACACGCATTCATATACACACACGCACACGCATTCATATACACGCACGCACACGCTCGAAAAACACACTAATGCACGCACATTTAAATATTCACACCCATGTACGCATACATATACATATGTGCACGCACACGAATTCAGATATATATTCTCTTACATACACATATGCAAAAACACACCGACACAAATGCATACTTTCTCAAGGACATGCACAAGCATGAATATACAGTGTCGAGTGCAAACTTAGATACTGGAGCACAAGAATACAAGCATGCATATCCTCATACAACCTTACAAACTCGTACACAAGCATTAATATTCATGCTTGAATATACACATACAAGCAAACATATACGTACGTATATACATTCATTCATACACACAGCCATATACGCATTTACATTTAAATAAAAATATATAACACAAGTGTAAACGTGTGCAATGCTATAACACTAGCATACAGACATAGTATATACACAAAAAACATACAAATAGAAAAATTAATTCGGATAGGTATATCAAAACATGGACAAACCCTCAAATAAATACACTTGCAAATGCATATGCATACATACTAAATAAATATGCAGTTGTAGTTGAGGATACATGTATATTTTTAAGTATATATCTTTCCCCATACCAGTACATCATTACCCGTAGAGAAATACATATTCAGTCGCGCATATGTATTTACGTCTTTATAAACATACGCGTTTATAAGTATTAATTTATAAAATAAAATCTTAATTTTGAGAAGGTTGAATTTCGTTTGAAAAACTTTTAATTTGACTTGCCAAACTTGTATACAGATGTGTGTGTGTTTTAAATTTTGTCTCAATCAGAAAGTTGTCTCTCAAATGCTGTATATGTGTTGAATAAAGTGTGGCTTTAAATTTCTCACTTCACACTGCTTGAGTTATTTATTGTTACACCAACAGCTGGTGAGGCGGCTGACTCAAGATTAAGCAGATTTTTATATTTTTGCCGTCCATTATTTCGACTAGGGCTTATTTATGATACTTTAAAACGTGGTGCCGAGGAACTTGTACCAAGTTTTATTTTAAATTTTCGAAAACTGAAAGCTTTTAATTACTTAACTTGGGAGATTAAAATGAAACTTCTATTGATCGATCGGGGTTCTTAAGGATTTATAACCGTTGATAATACTTGGTACCCTGCAGATGCACCGGAAAGAGATTATAAAGGCATACCAATGACGAAAGGCAAGGAGCTATGCGACAATTTTTCCCGGAACAAAAGAATAGATCCAGCCAGACAGCTGCCACTGAAGATAGAAATACAATGTGGAATATGCGGAAATAAGTTTATAAGCATTATACTAGAGCCCAACCTCCTGGATTAATGGATGAGTTTCTAGAACTAAGATTTGAACCCAGTATAGAAGCAATAGATATTTTCTGTAGAAAAAAAGGAATTTCAGGGAAAAAGAATATGGTGAACTCGTAACGATGCTAGTTTTAAGTTAGCAGAAGTACTAGTAAGTTTGGGGCCTGAAGGGCAGAATGTATGTCGCTCAGTGCCCCAGGTTTCGTGATTGAGTCCCGTCGGTACCATGGATGGCTGTAGTGGTTCGAAATCCACTTTAAACCGTAGGTCCCGCTCTAATATGATCGTTGAGCGTTGTCTTGAAGTTTAGTCAGTATTCAGCCCTCGTTGGTTCCTCACTAAAAGTGAAGCTGCATATTACCCTTAGTCATGGCCCAGTCGCATGCGACGGGGTCTCTGGGACCTAATGTAAGTTTTCCTGACCCAGTGGGGATTAGTAATAACAACTAGTAAGTTTTCAGTTAATTAGACGATAACCGTCCAATTTTTTATAATATTATTCAGATATTTTATCGATTAAGTGATAAGAAGTTTAATGTTTTAAAAGTTGAAAAAGAACTGATTATTAAATCGGACCTTATCTAGCAAAAGTTAAAAGTGGGAAGCGAAAATGTAATTGACGGTGCGTATACAGCAAATCAACCAAGCAAAAAGTTTCAAACAAGTTTCAGGAAAACAAGAACAGTGGCTACATCATGAATGAGATATATCCTTTAATTTATGATTAACGGAAGTAAGTGGCATTAAAAAAGAATGAGATGTTTAAATCAAGTCCATCTCAAAAGAATAAAGAAATGACGCTATCAATGACTCATGCAATGTTTACAAAGGACTTGATTCTCCTTAAAGGATACTACTAAGATTATCATCCTTGAAGTTGAAGAATAAATTAGTTGATAGCGCCAGAATACCTCATTTCTGTACTAGACAGCAGTATTTTACAAATTTCAAGAATATGAGTCAAAAGACATCTTCATTGCTGACAAAAATGGTGAGTCGAACATTTTTGGTGATAATGATAATATGTTATATATATATATAATTCAAACTATCCAAGGGACGATATTAATATATATTTCGTTCTTAATTTGAGAAGAAAATTAATAAATGATAATAATATGGATTTTGCTGGTTTTAACATAAAATTTAACTGATAAAATGGTTTTGTATAATTATAAAGATGCACATATAAGTTAATTGTAACATTTTGAAAAGTTGTTAAAAGAAATGTAGAGTATGCATTTAACGTTAGATTAATTAAAGAATTCGTAGGTTACAAATATATATTTGCATTACAAAATCTCATGTGTATCAAAATAATCGTAATGAAATGTTTTCGTAAATGAAATGAAATAATGAATCGTTTTTTTTTTTAAAAATATTTTTTTACTATGTTTTTCTACCTGGTTTTTCTTGAATTTAAATAAATGTAATTTACTTTCTTGAATTTACTGAAAAATTATAAATAATGCTTTCGGTGAAGTTTCTAACACTAAATACGAAATACGAAGTTCTCATTTTATAGACAACTTATATTTTGGAGTTTTTTTTTTCATTTGGTGTAATTTATCTTCTGTTTGTATGAATTAATTCAATCGAATTGCTAGAAATTAAATAGGAAAAAAAAAAAATAATGTTGAAAAAAATTATTAATTTATCTTGCCGAAGAAGTAAAATAAACTGTGACCACTTTAAACATATATATTTTTAATGTTGTGCATCGGTGGAGATTGTGTTTACCACAAACAGTCCACGAAGGATGGTGGGAGGATATTGTTTCTGAAAGGTATTTAGGGGTAACTTTTTCTTGCCGTTTACACACCCTAAGGGGAAAAAAATCCTATATAACCTGATCATCTATGCGAGACGCGGACACCCATGATAGCAATAGCTTTCGAGTATCCTCTTTTCTCAAAGCTGTAACTGTAACGGATATCACTAGCAGTATCCAACATTTTATTATTTTTATTAATACTTCCACACTCTTTAAAACTGCCTTAAGAAACTGGGGTAAATGAAATTCTTCATAAGTTAATTATTCCAAGGATTTAATACTTGAACTTCAGTAAAGTGAGGCAAATTAAATCCGTAATATTACAAACATATCGGTTTAACCCAATAATTTACATCTATACTTATAAAAATTTTCCTATTATGTACTAAATAGTCAGCCATCAAAAGAAACATGAGTATTCTGAGAAAACCCAAATCAGGTTCGATTTTATCACTTTTCTAAATTCAAATAAGAATTATTTATATTTTTTATTGACTAGGTTAGAAGAGAATTAATTTAACGTTGCAATGTTTTAATCCGGGGCCTGATGGTCGAGTGGCTAGAGAGCTCTGGCGCTCGGTACCACAGGCTCGAATCCTGACGGCGGTGCCATGGATGTTTGTAGTGGTTCGGAATCCACTTTAAGCCGTAGGTTCCGGTCTCATATGACCGTAGAGCGTCACAATTAAACTTCTTTTCACCCAAATCATTTCCAAAGTGTAAAGGGGCAACTCAGCTCTAAGCACAGTGATGTGGTGTAGTAGTAGTATTTTAATCCCTTAAGCGCTATTCAATACTATTAACAATAAACTCTTGCTATTTAGAAAAATGACACATTATTAATTGTAACAAATGACACATTATCGGTTGTTTATTCTATCTGCAAGAGCCACCTAAATGGATAAAAGGTCTTCTACTATACCTGGTAACGCCCTAACAAAATAGTTTTTTTTCATTAGTGCAACTGCACCAGCTACTGGCAGATTTCGTGGCAGGGGGAGGTTGTCTTTTTACGGGGTAGGGTTGTCAGCCCTACGCTCAACAGTCATATTAGGCTGGGACCTACAGTTTGAATTGGATTCCTAACAACTACAAAAATCCAAGTCACCGCCGAGACTCGAACCCAAAACCTGTGGCACCTAGCGCGAAAGTGCTAGTCACTCTGCCATCAGGCCTAAAATAGCAGATTTAGAGTTGTTGTAAAATTGCGTTCCTGTAACATAAAATACAATTTTAAGGACATCGTGTTTATTGATTTTTCTCTCAAATAAGAGTTATTTTTCTTTAAGGTACACGAACACCTTTAAAACGCGATTTTAACGAGACAAAAATATCGATTTTACAATTTTTACATTTTTGAAAAGCTTGTATCTTAAGCTCTCTAAATATTTTCACATTTTGTTTCTATCTTTTTTTAGAACTAAATTTCTGTTAGTTTAAACTTCTCTTTTAGAGACGAGTTTTTGAACCGAAAGTACGATTTTTGTAAACTGAGATGGTAGTTTCAATATTTCCTTGATATTGACTCTAAAACTTATTCTAATGTAAATTAAATACTGTTTTTAGCATTTAAAAAGTTAAATTGTTGACATCATTTGATTTAATAAAAAAAAAACTGGCTACTGACAAGTTTTTTGTTTGAAAATTTGGTTTACATTTACTGTTTATTATCTCTATGTAATAATTTAATTTTCCGATTTGTTTTGTAATATCTTTCCTCCTAAGAATACCTTTTTCTGAAGGGGAAAAGACAAGCTTTAAGTTTGAATTTGAATAAAATATAAATGAAATGTTGCTGCTTGTGAATCAAAACTTTGAACTTTTTATAACATTACATTGTTGGTTGTCAAAGTTTTTAAAGAATATATGCAGTGAACTATTATTTCAAACACTGTGTATTGTATTTGTATAAGAATTTTACTATCACGTTCATTCACGTTTATAGCTCACGTTTCATTCTAGAATACAGATAATATAATTTTAAAAAAATATTTTTTTTTTTAAAAGTGCAAATAATGAAATTGAAGCAAATAATGCAATTATTAAAGAAAAATTAAGACTAAGTTAAGAAAAATTAAGACTAATAAAATGAACTATAATGAAAGGACAAGATTACTGAAAACAGACTTAGTGGATAAATAGTAAACAAAACAGGGGTCAGCCATTGGCTGTTAAGTGCATCAATGAGAATAAGCTATGAGAGCAAGAATTAAACAACAATTTGGTAATAAGTTAGGAACTAATTAAAATAGACTTAAAATTAAAATTAAAAATTTTAAAAATTTAAAATTTCACAATTTAAAGTCAGGTAGCCATGCTCTAAATTAGGTTGCACATCGTAGCAAATAAATAAGTTAAGATTTAAATGCCAAAAGTAGCAGCTCAGATTAGCTTGAAGTGATCGGAGTGACTACACAACAGCCACGGTTGTCGGCGGTTGTAGGATAAAATCCACAACGCCTTTTCAATGCCGGGAAAGATTCCCATTGCTGATCATAGATAGCTCTGGGTCCCTTCCTGGAGCTAGCCACGCCTGGATGGTATACAGATATTTGCCTGATCGCTTCGTTACGTATCTAAGGGCATTTAGAATGAAAAGATTTAGAAATTTTGAAGATATAGTCCATAATGGGTTCTATATTCAGATCTCTGTGGAGTTGCTTCCTTCTAACAAAGCCACGGGGCATTGACTATCATAGCTACCTGTTTATTTTGAAAACTTGAAGCTTCTTAAGATTTGCGATGGAGGAGGACGCCCAAATAGGACATCCATATAAGAGAAATTGAATCCATATTGAAAAATATAGAATTTCAGTTAAAAACTTCAGTGATTTGAATAATGTTGAAGAAAAATTCAAGTTAAGTTCTTTAAAAAATTGCAGAGTTTTAAGGAAAAATAAAGCATTTTTTTAATAAAAAAAGAATATTAACTTCATAATTCAATGGTATTTTGATATATTTACAACATTTCTAAAAGCAATATTTCAATTTAAAAGTTGTTTTTAGCTTTTTCTCAGAATGAATTTTTGTACTTTTTTTTAATGTAAAACACCATAACACAAGTAATTTTGTTCCAAATGCTTCTTCAAAATTTGGTATAAATATTTTTCATAAATGATTATAGCTATATAAATATTTTTTATTTTAATTGTTAAATTTGGAATTACATACAAATTTTGGAAGAATTTTGTGTCGACAACATTTAAACTAATACAAAATAATAAATAATAACGATATAATTTTACCAAGGGTCTATTTCCTGTAGAATGTTAGTATAAACAAATACAAACTTAAAAAATATTGATTTGTTTATGAGTTATGTTTTTCAATAATATCGATTTTTGATCATTTTCCCCTTATTTTAGCCTATAAAAATTTAAAAATAAATTTTTTATATCAAATCCTAAGTTTTTAGATATATTCAATCCCGAAATGTGTACAAAGATAAAGTATTTCAATAATTTCAAATAAAATCCTCTAAAGGTGTTCGTGAACCTAAAAACATTTCTAAAGAACATCTCCAGAGAATCTTATCTAGAAATATTTAATAAAATATAATATGGTTTATATGCTAATAATATATTATGTGGTTTATAATATATAACCGCTAATTACTTGTCTGGTCTAAGAAATTATTCTTTTAAAGAAGCGTTTCTAAAAGATTAAAATTCTATTATACGTTACCATTAGTTTTTGTATACGTAATTTTAATTTGAAAACAGCTGATTTATGTACAATCTAAAATCTAAAGTATGTCAGTGCTTTTATGTTTAAGATCTAAATGTATAGACCTTAAATTGCAATTACCAAAGGATCATCATTTACTTATAAAGAGTGTAGTAGACCCCGATTACTAATGTGAGGTATTTATAATACGAAAAGCATAACAAAGAACTCCTTTGTTCCTATCCTGATGAATTTAATCTTTGAATGGCACGCAAATTTTACCCGAAAAGTTTCAAAACGCAACAAAGCAGCTTCTTTCAAGTAAACACCAAGGGCATTATTCATTTAATTACTGCAGCAACAAAACACTGAAGAAAATTTCATTATCCTGAATTCTAAACCTGGCCGGATAAGAAAGATAACAATGTGGGGATCACAATGGAGATGTGGGAAGAAATAGCAAATCTCCATCGGTAGCAATGAATGTGGTAAAGAGATAAGATTTTTTTTTTTTTTTCTTAAAACCAAGTATTATGTAGTGTTTGTGTAAAGAAGGCATATTTTTAGACGTTGAAAAAAATTTACAAGCTTATTTAAATATGTCGTTTATTATAATATATTTAATATCGTGAAAAGAAAGCATAATTGCAAATAAACTATATATATAAGACTTTAAGCAAATATTATACAATCGTTTTCTTTTGATGAATATTTTAGAAAGAAAATGCCAGAAGTCCATTAAGTCCAAATAAGCAATTAGAAGGTAGCCCTTTAGTTTTTAGTTTTCCAATGGTACGCACAGCTGAATAATGTTCGTTGCTCACTAGGAAAAGGTTTCGAAAGACTATTTAGTAATTACCTAACTGTTTTAAACGTTTAATGGAAATCCTGAATCTTAGTTCTTTCTCGTATGCTAATTAACAAAATTATATATATATTACAAATTTGTTAACTAGGTTGCATCACATAATTGTAGTTCAAAAGAAACATAAATAAAAATCCTTAAACAGGGCTTCCTTAGAACAGGATGATCTTTAAACAGGGCTTCTACAAGCTGAGTCATTCAATAAATCAGTCAATCTATCATGTGACATCTGCAATTACACTGTTGAATTTCAACCGTTTTAATATTTTTTTGGATTTTCTTTGAGAAAATGATTCAAATCACAATTCCTTAATCTTGAAGTTAGTAGTTCTTTTTTTCCTTTTGTCGAACAATTGTGTGACATGTGTTTCGTTTATGCATGGCACGAACAGCCCACGGATGGCAAATGAGCGGTGGAAATGTTTTCTGAGAGGAATTGTGTAGTGAACTTCTCCGCATTTGCTGTTATAGGGAAGATATTCTTCCATATAATAGCGAATGAATATGAAAAGAACAACAGAACTTCTAATCAGGTAGTAAATAGATATATACTTTGCCACAATTGCCGTTGAATTTTCTCCTTTCTGTAAGCAGTGACGGCAATGACGCAGCAAGTGAATTTGAACTTGAACCTTCTTGCATGCCAGCTGATTTTGTTACAATTAGCCACGAATCGTAATCGATCGAGTAGTAATTAATTACCTTTATTTATTATAGTATATTCTAATCAAATACACAAACATTTTAATTTTATTTATGAAATATCTCGCAAGCAATTATGTTTCTTTCAAAAACATTCTTGCAGTAAGGGACAAGACTAAATTATATCAGAATTTGAACCTTTGCCCTTTCGCATGTTATTTGAAAGTGCTGGAAGTAAATAAATGCGTTTTCAAATGAATCCTCGTAATTTGTAATTCTTACGCAACTTCGTTATGCTGTGTCCGCCCCAGGAATTATGTTATGATCTATACGAATATAATCTTGTAACTAAAAAACACAGGGTTCTATATAAAAGGCAAACCCAAATTGGATTTCGAACCAAATATATTTATAGTATCTGAATATATAACCAAGTATCCAACTAAATACATATTTTATTATTTAAATTTTTATGAATGATACTGATTAGTCTAGCCACGATGAATTAAAATTCCTGAATTAAATCATTGAAGCAAAAATCTTCTTGATCTTGCGCTCAGTGATAAGCTGTTTAAGAGTTCCAGAACATTCGTTTCCGGGGCTGTAGTGATGCAACCACAGCCTAAGAACATCCCACACATGCAAGTCCCACGCATGTTTCTCCACACCTATGTAAGTCGGTCAGAAACATACAAGCTCGTTTGCTTCAAATCTTCTTAAAATTTCTAGAAAGAGCCAGCAGTGATGTTGCCAAAAACATTATATGAATATTTACAACCTCCGAATTCCATAAAATACTCAAAGAATATTTGGAGCAGTGAACTTTATTTATTTATTCTTTTTTTTTTAGTATTGTGATTAAATTCACCCATTCAAATATTTCTAATAACAACGTGGGTAGAAATTCAAAGTGTAATATATATGGATCGAATATGTACGGATTGAAATATGGATCGAAAAGGAATGTGCCTATGTATGAAATGAAAAGGAATTTATTAATTGTAAGACACAGTACAAATAAGCAAATACTTATTTCTAACTGAATTACATCGCAAAAATGATGGAATGAAACCTGAAGAATATTTCAACCAAATGTTATTGCGCGGTATCGTTCAAACATTTCTATAACAATAATTTGAATCACATGAACTTTCATATAATTATAGAATATATTTCATGTCTGCCCAACACAAATGCTCCAGTAGAAAGGATATTTTATCTTATGAATAGAATGCATATGAGCCAAAAAAGATAAATTTTGGTAATAACTGCAAACATCAATTTTATTTATTTTAAGAAATCCATCAAAGAATTTTATTTTCTGAAATTCACACCAAGGATCCTTAATCGATATTCTTCAGAAAAATATAAGACCACATAAATTATTTATTCTCACGTGTTCATTTCTTTTCATAAAATAATAACTATGAAGAAATATGTTACTATTGATTTAAAATAAGTAGCTGTCCCTTTATAAGAAAAAAAAATGGAATACATTAACCACTGTGTCTTCCGGACCATCTGCTCCTCTATTGTACACAACATCAACGGAAAAACAGCTTTCATAAAGAAACCTTTGAAATAGATAATTTATTTCCTGGCCTGTTTTGTCTAACATTGTCAAGCACATCAAAACCTTTGACCCTTCTTAGATGTTTCATTATGTTTTATATTCCTGTGATGTAACATTTTGGTCCTGCATTCATTCATGCCAATAGGATTTTTTTTTGAATATTTATTTTTAAATACTAACTTGATGTTATTCTTGATAATAGTAAATATATGATATTGATCTAAATTTTTTAAGTCTTTTAAGAAAAGTAATTATTTTGACCATAAAAAAAAAGTTAAATAGTTTTGTAATGTGATTTCTGTGAAATAATCCACTCATAAATGAACAAATATAACTTTTATCTGACACTTATATTATACACATATTTGAAACATGCTTTTACATATGGTTTCGAAATTAAAACATTAAATACAACATAGTATTGAACACATTAAACATTCACACAACCAGAATGACATATAATGTGAAGTACATCTAACAATGAATTTTTCATTAAATTGGTTAAGTACACCTTTTATTGCCAGGGTAAATGGGTCCAAAAAGGCTTTCGTCGCTTGCAGAATCAAGAGACATAAAATGCACAGTTTGTTCATAAATATGTGCACTGCACGTGTTATTGCAACCAAAAATTGCATAATAGATAAACTTTCACTTACGAAAATAAAGTTATTGCACAAGTATGAGTTAACCCTCTACATGTAGCACAATGATAAGTTTTATATCCTCCATGCTTTGTTGACTGCCATGAAAAATAGCATTTGGCGATAACTTGGCATCGTATTATTGACTTTAGACTTGCAAAGTTTATTGCATAGATTTGTAATAGCAGATATATATACATACATATGTATATCCAGCTTAAATAAAATAATAAATGCATTTGATTATTTTTGTGTCTATAAAAATGCCATCTACAAGTAAATAACATGCATTTACAGCTGCCAGAGATATGTCTTCTCTTTATATATAAATTTATTGTCTAAGACATTTTAAACAGCTACAGAAGACTGAAAAAATATAAACTAAACAGACAGAATACAAAAGTACAAATAAATTATTTTGGACATATAATATTAGACATGCAAGACTGTATAAAATATTAATTAATAATGCAGTAATTTTTAATTAATATAAAAGGGAAATTTATGAATCTAATATGATAGCTTTTAATTAATACAACTTATTTAATATTATCATTATTTCAAATTAAAGACAAGTTATATCATGAATAAAGCATAAAATTAGCGATTTAATTATGTTTTGACAAAAAATAAATGAAACATTTAAACGAAATAGAAATTCTTTGCATTAAAAATATATTTAATGAAATCAATATCTAAATAAAAATTGATCAAAAGATATTTATAATTAAATCTTAACACAAATACAAACATTGTTTAAAATATCAGATATGGATTTGCATACTTTATGCAATGAAGAAAGTCCATCTAAGATTATAAATTAAATAATTTTTAATAAATAAATTAAATTAATTTCTATTTCAAACACTTAGAAATATTGCTTTGGAAATAATTAAATATTTAAATTTTGTTATAAAAATATATTTTATTGCTTATATTTTATAAATATATTTGATTTTCTTTTAAGGTTTTCTGGTAGTCATTTACCATTCACTTGTAATAATTTACAAGATTATATTTGGTTCAATCGAAAAGTAATAAATACAAATAATTTTAATAAGGATTATCAACTTACAATTCATTAGTACTTAAAGCACATTGTCAGCGTAAAGAATTAATTATTTAAAACTCCACAATTTAACAATTATTTCAAAATGAATTATATATATTTAAAAAATAACTTCAAAGTGTAATTAAATATTGACAACAAATGCGATAATGGAATGTTACAACACATTTACATAATTTTCAAACATTTACAAACATCTTTCACATAATACATCACAATTTCATAAAATACACATGTGAGCGTGCATATTGCATTCAGAATATCATATTAATATTATTTGATATTATGTCAATGTGTATATTCTTTATACTACAATGGAAGAAACTATACATACAACGAACTCGCATTGCATATCCATGGCGTGATTTGCTTAAAAAAAGTTTCATCTAATAACAAAAGATACTAATTGAAAGTAAAATGAGAATTATATTCAAGAATATCCTCTAATTAGCTTATTAAAACTAATTGCATTTAACATACCCATTAACTAGCTTATTGCAGGTAGCGAATATTCAAAAAGTACCCGCATTGATCTAGTCCATACAAACTTATTTAAACAAATAATGATTATACACAGTTTTCTGAAGTTGAGTATATTCTGAGCCAGCCAGCCAAACTAGTCGGATGAAACAAGAGTCAAAATAAATGTGAGAGCTAAACTAGTCCAAATAACTTGAAGCTTAACAAAATCATTATCTTCAGTGAAAAATATGGCCAAATTGCAAAATAGGGGCAGTTGGGATTTGGTGATTTTTTGTGTGTCGCAAACTAAGCGATAAAAGGCCAAATGTGGTAACCGGGATTTCTTGTACTATTAAAATTTCAACCCTTTTTGGCGCATTTTGGCGAAAAGAATTTTTTGATGCCAAATCCCAGCGAAAAATAAGTCATTTTTTATACAGATTTATCGATTTAAAATGAAAATTGTCAACATATTTAAATTTTTGTTTGGGTGTATTTATAATACATGAAAATTATATGTTTTTATTATTTTGTGAGATTTGTCTTCAAGAGATTTATTTATAAACTTAATTCATGAATTATACGTTTGCTTTCAGTAAATAAAATACTCTCGTTTGAATTTAAATAACAAATCTTATATTTGGAAGAATTTCAGCTTCTATAATATACCTGCAATTTAATTCGAATTAAGAAAATCTGAATCATTTATTATTATTTCATTTTATCTTGATTTTTGCTTAAAAAAATATAAAATTCAGTGCGAAACTTCAGATAAAATTATTCTAATATCAAATGATACAAATATTTTTATGATTAACGTCTATTATGACGTAAATTTTAATTAAAAAATGTTTAATACAAAATCTTTTTTAAAATACATAACACATTATTTACATCATCACATTCATAACAGTTTAGGTAGTTTAAGGAATTTGAGAACAAGTAAATACATAAAATTACGTTTAGGACATATTTGAATGTGCTGTTCAGACAAAAAATTTTATAAAATTAAAGTTTAGATTCAACAATATTTAATAAACTCCATACTATACTTTTATAGAAATCTGTAGAACCTGTGATGTTTAAAATATATTTAAAAAAAATTTTTCTTGTGAATGTAAAGCAAATTTTAATTATGAACATCATAAAATGCAGCATTTAACAGGAACATTAGATCATTAATAGAACACTGATAATTACTCGTACCCAAATTAGATACGAAACATCAAAACAGCAACACACCATATAATTACATGTATATAAGACGATTACAAAGCTTTCGAGACTATATGTATATTTAAGTTATTATAATTACTCAGCATATAAAATGTTTTCTATACCACAGAAGAGTTAACTGAGTTTGTTGTGAGCAATTTTCATATGAGTAATGGAAAATTTTTCAGCTGATATTGCAATTTATCCCACTATAAATAAAACAATTTTTCAAAGAAACATTTTAAATCAAATGTCGTTGTTTTTTTCAATGATATCGATTTATTTGGAAATCTTATTTAAATATTCAAGTTATGTACAAGTTTCAGAATAACACCAGCTTATAAAACAATGAAAATAATATTTTCATTATCTTTCTCATCTTGCAATGATGCCTCTTGAATATATAGTATTTCTTCAATTAAGCGCATCGCAAGCATATCAAACTACAAATATGAATATAAAATGTACTTATGCTAAATGTATATTTAAAAATTCAAATTTAGTTTATTTCTTTTTAGATAATATTAATTATCATCATTGCATTCCTGCATTCAAAACTTGTTGTTTTACAGACATTTTAATTCCAATATAAAATGGATCAATTGTATAACATTCTGTAGTCTGCACACCACAAGAAGACACTTGACTTTGTTTCAAAAAAATTATTTTATACTTTAAAAGATATATAAATAAACTCTTTTACTCTAATTTTATTGTTTTGCGGACAGTAACCATAAAACCTTTAATTTGATAATAAAACCTTGAAATTAAAACTTTCAAGCTTCCCAATTAAAAAAGCGGTATTTAAAGCTGGGAAAAAAGGAGGAAAGTTAGCCAAATTTTTAATGCTCGTTTCGATGAAGTGTGTTGCCATAGTATTGTAGTTTAGATAGAAATTTCAAAGATCACTGTTCTTAATTTAATTAAGAAAAATTTAGATTTTTTTATTTCTGATTAGCCGTTAGACGTAATTTTTAGTTTAATTTATCACACTATAAATAAAATTTTTCAAAGAAATATTTTTAATCATTCATTTAAATAATTCATTACAAAGTTAATTAGAATATAAAGACAAGTGTATAGAAGTGTAGAGCCAAACTTTTTAATAGCTTTTACATGTATACCAAAAAATGAATAGGTAAACATGTAGCAGCTATAAAGTAGGCCTTGAGAGGGAAATAGAATAACATAATGTATAACAAATAATATGGTTAAAGTCAAGTCTTTTCTAATGATGGGAAGACTATGCATGAAATTTTATGAGTACATAATAAAAGGAGCAATTATTTCAAGCTTAGTAAGTAAACAGTCTGCAAAGGCTCCTATAACGTGACTAAACTATACTCTCTTCTTTCATGACACCCGGGCTCATTTTATTTGTAGAATTATTATGTGCCTTTTTTGAGTCTTCGTGGGTTCTATTCCCCAGCAAACCGGTAAAAAACTCTTTCAAAGAATTTCTCGGACCTTTGGGAAGAATAATCTCATCACAAGATCTCCACTTCTTTGATGGCAGTTTTATGATAGGCGGTTTCAAGAAAGACGATGTCTTCTCGTTCTCCTTGGTGAGGATTAAATCCACTTTTACGTCTTTGTTGGTGTTGCTCAACAATGGCTTTAGTGACTCGTCATAACTGATTAGGCCATTGCGGTTGTTCGATTCAGATCTGCAACAACAGATCTGGTCTGGTGAACAGTGGTCACAGTCTTCCGACCCAATGCTCTCTAGTTTGGGTTTCTTGGGTGTACTTGGCGAGTCGCTTTTGTCCATGTTGTAGAGCTCGCCGCAGCTGCTTGCGGAAGCACTTCCGTACCAACTGATGGATCCCTGCTCTTGAACCTTGAGAAGTTTGCTGGGATCCCCTCTACCAAATGAGCTCAATCTCTTGGGCGACCTCGGACTATCTGAGGACAGTCGCAAGTAGACAGCCTTGCCACCTGGTGAGGGTGGAGGGTCGTCGATGAAGGAACTGTTTCTGCGACCAGCCATGGATCCACGACGAACGAGGTCGAGTTTGGGACTCCGATGCTTCTCTTCCCTCTGAATATTGAAGAGGGGCTGGGGTATTTGAGAATCCGAGGTTGAGTCGTTACGTTTCTTGGGTCCAGATTCGTGTCCAAGAAGCCAGTAGGTGTGCACTTCCCCTTTGCCCTGTTAAAGAAAGGAAGTCAGTCGTTGGTATTTTAAAATATTTTACATTGGTTTAAAACAGTCATGAGCTTTAACTAAATAAATCCCTTTTAAGTATGTGCAAGTTAAATCTGCTGAACGGAAAATAGTATCTTTTTAACTGAAAGATTCCAGTTTGATGTAAGGCAAGTATTTTTGGAAAATTTCCGCTTTTACGCTAGGTATGAGAAAGTAAAATCTGCAATCTGAGAAAACCCTCCGAAAACTTTGAAAGTATGAAACTTTTCAAGGCGTTGAATTTAGCAGTGGCACCAGAAAAAAACATTGACTTACTGAAAGTGACTTGGAAAAAAATTTGCATATTCATGGGTTAAACATGAAACCGTAAGCTCAAAGTATGTTCATAATGGAAAAAAATAGTTTACTTTGGGTATTTAATTTTCTTATGGTCTAAACAAACGAGAAGGAAAAGTCTCTTACCCCATAGAATTTTATGAAAATTTCTTACTTGACAAAAAACAAGTCATTGATTCATCAAGAAAATATTGTTGATTTAGAAAGCAAGTATGTGTTTTTAATGTTACATAATAACCTATATAATATACCTTTTATAATAACCTAATTATTGAAAATTCAATAGCATTTCAAAACGCAAAATTTTATTTAAACATTTTCTATAGGAAACATGATAGTGATTCCCAAGAAAAAAAGTCTTATTCTCTTAATAATTAAACGCTTTGATAAGAAGTAATTCAATGTGTTTTATATAAAGTCATAAAGGTATTTATATATAAAACAATAGTTTAAAAAATAAAAAAAATAGTTTTATTTTCTTTATAAGACCGTATTTACAAAATTAATCTTCTTTAAAATTTCTTAAAATTGTTTATTTTATATAAACATATTGATGCTTACTTGATTTTGATAGATTAATTGTAATGAAGCATTTGTAGTTGGTAATTTCTTAATTGAGTTCTTTTTCATTCTAAATGTTTTTTCCTCTTTCCTCGAAATCTCATCTCCTTTCATTTGATTTCAAATTTTCTGATTTGTATTGTTCGGTGACTATCTGGACACACATATATAAGACATTTTCTATTTGTTTTGATTACTAAGTTTCAAAAGCAAACTCTTAGTTCAAAAGCCCAATGTACCATCAACCAAGTTACTGCAGTCCCAAATTTAATTCATAAAATATTTTATTTTAACAAGTATGTATCTTAAAAAACTGTATTTAATATTCAGTAATCATAAGTATCTTTAAAAATGTAATTGCACGCTTTGATTCTTTATGAATTTATGACTATCGTTTCCATCTAATCCCTATAGATTTACGCTATCACATGTTTGATGCTTTTAACCGAAAACGATAAATCACGAATGTAATATATATAGATTTTTACAATGGGATTGCAGTAGCTGAATGATGATACAAATTTAATTCATAATATAATTTATTTTAATAAGCATGCATCTTACAAAACTGTATTTCCTATTCAATAATCATAAATAATATTTTTAAATATAATTGTACGTTTTGATTCTTTACGAATTTATGACTATCGTTTCTATCTAATCCCTATAGATTTATGCTATCACATGTTTGATGCTGTTTACTGAAAACGATAAATCACAAGCATAATATACATATATTTTTTTGTAATTTTTTACAATTTACACATATGTTTTGAATGTACCATCAGCCAGGCTACTGCAGTCCCAAATTTAATTCATAAAATATTGCATTTTAATAAGCATACATCTTACAAAACTGTATGTCCTATTCAGTAATCATAAGTATCTTTATAAATATAATTGTACGTTTTGATTCTTTACGAATTTCTGACTATCGTTTCATCTAATCCCTAAAGATTTATGCTATCACACGCTTGATGTTGTTTACCGAAAACGATAAATCACGAATGTAATATATATAGATTTTTTCTGCCGTTCTGAGGAAATATATTCTTCAGGGTATTAATGCAAGACACATTTCTATAATCCAGAAAACTGATATTCTTTTTTGGCAAAGAAGCCGAATCCTCTTAGGGAATGACTTTAAAGTACACAATTTGCATACTGCTTTTATTTGAAAATCATCGTCTGTAGGAAAGTTTGTGCAAGTTTCAAAAGAAGGAAAATTTTTTTTTTTACAGATAACAGCACATCTTCAAGCAGAACTGAAAGAAATTTCAAAGACTGTTTGCATAAAGCTGTGAATATGCGAATGGTAAAATAACAGAAAACATTTATGTGAAAATACATGCATGCATAATAAAAAACGAAATGTGAGAAAAAGCTTAATATCTTTTGAACAGAAAAATATTCGAAAAAAATTCCAAAAGTATGGAAACAAGATGCAGTAAAAGTAGGCATACGTTTCTTTATTCCTTGACACAATTTTCCAACAAATGAAAAAGAAAAATTTACATTGCGATTTTAGAAAACAAATCCAAAATGACTAAACACATAAAACTTTTGCAGAAGTTCCTATGGTCTTATGAATGCTGTAAAAGAGCCTCTTCTTTGAAGAAGAAATGCAATTCAATCGAAAGTCCCAGACAATACAATGAGCGCAAGACCAAAGAAAAGTCCAGAAATTCAACTCGGGCATTTTATATTAAAGTAACAGCTGTATTTGTTTCCTTTGACTGTATACGCGTCAAATAATTTTTATTGTAGATAATAGGACTTGCAGTGTGGGAGAATGTGTAAAAAGCATTAAATGCGAAGATCTTAATAATTTTTAGCAGCCCCATTATTACTAAAAAGTTATTCATTTATATTGCGTCATTGAAAGTTAGTTTAGTTATTCTTCACATCATTCTATAAATATTTAATTCTATTTCTATTCCATGTTTTTATTATTTAATAAACAAGAATGACGAACCATGTTATTTTTATTTACGAAAAATCGAAATTAAAACAATGAAAAGCTAATTGTTACATTACTGAAAACTCCAAAATGAAATCAGAATGTTTAACCTTTTTCTTTCAACAGATTTCTATAATTCGTTCAATCAGAAAGCGATGTGATAGTTATGTAATCTTATTGTTCTGAATAGAAATGTCTAATAAGAAATCGAAATTAAAAAAAAAATGAAAGCTAATTGTTACATTACAGGAAAACTCCGAAATCAAACAGAATTTTAAACTTTTTCTTTCAAGCAGACTTTTTGAATTCGATCAATCAAAAAGCAAGGCAACAATTATCCCATCTCAAAGTTCAGAATAGAAAACTTATTAGACATTTCTATTGATAACTTTTGGTACGGAGGATAACATGGCACCAGTAATTTCTGCATATGAAAATGAGCTAATGATTATTTATTATTATATTATTCGAAAATCAATTTTAACATATTTATATAACAACATTATTATAAAATTATATTATATATTCATTACATTATTAATGATTATTTTAACTTATCATGAAATAACACATTGAAACCTAAAAATTTAACACTGCTATGGCTATTATCCTTTCTGACAACTAATATATAAGGAATTTGTCAATATGTGTATTTAATTGAAATGCTGAAATCATAAAAATTTCACTCTTAGAGAAAAATGTTTTAGCGTTAAATAAATAAATATAAGATATTTTTTTTCATTTTACCAAAGAGGATTAAATGGTTTGAATCCTTTAATGTTAATTAAATGTAGCAACCGCCACCTCCTATTTTCGCCAGTGTTGAAACACTTTAAAATTATGTTTGATAAAACACATTTTAAATTTATAAAAAAATCTTTATCTTTCATTGAATTTATCTAAAAAAATATTTGTTTTATTATATTCAGCACAGCAACCCCATTATTTTGATCATTTGACTTACTTTCATCTTGACTAGTCCTCTATCTTCTGTAATGAAACCTCCTATTTTATCCAAATGATCTTTGCATTCTTGACTAATGTGAATTCTTAGGGCTGAAAATGACAAAATAGAATGAATGAATACTTTTATTAGTGTATCTTTTAATTAACAACTAGAATTTAACTAAGTTTAAAATCTAGTTTAAGCATTTATATTATAGATAATATAATTCATTTGTAATAAAAGATAAGAAATATATGTATACATACGAAAACATTAATAGTATGTAAAAATAAATTTACTGAGAATTTCATATTGCTCCAAAAAATTAATAAAAAATGCTAATGTAACATTAAAAATCTCATTTTATTTTATGGTTACGAGACTTAATGTGGTTAGTGCCAAAAATTCAACACACGAGAAAATCCTCATAATCGGCAAAAGGAACAACGTGTAACTACAAATTTTGTGTACCTGAAAGAGTGAATGGGAAAAACCAATGTGCAGTAAAAATGTTTCTTAGTTTAAAACATATAATATAAAAAAAAAAAAAGTCTTGTTGTTGAGCGATTCAGAATTAATATTTCGGATGACAGAATAAACCTCGAAATAGCCAAATAATTAAAAAATTAAACGATAGCAATATATATAAATGATGCTCGGAGTTGGGAAATAGACGTCTTGAAAACCTACCAGCAGCACCCTGAACTAGCCTGCAATTTAATTGCAGACGTTCATTTCCCATTATTGGAACTAGTATCAAAGTATAGGAACAGTGCAACGAACAGCAGATTGTGGACATCCAAGAGCCACAACTGCTCACGACGACAATTTTCTTTGTCTGCAAGCCCAATGCCACAAATTAATGACAGCAATTCAGTTTGACCTTTTGACTTTCATCAGCATGCAGAGTTGAATCACGCCAAAATGTTTGATGACAGGTCCACTGTATGCAAGTAGGACCCGAGAATCGCGTGCCATTAGCGTGCACTGTAGAAGCTACTGAAAATGGGCTCAAATTCACCTCAAAATGGATGCCACGATTCTTAAATTATGCTTAAACTCGCAAGTTCCGAATTACCAGCTTACATTTAGTATCAAACATTAGTAGTATGGGATGGTTATTACTATCACTTAATTTCTATCTCATTAATCAAGTAAACGACATTCTAAGCAGGTAAATACATTCATTCATCCTCGGAAACCTTTCCAGCTAAGATCGCGTCTTCTCCATGTGTGGGGCATATATCTTCTATAGTCATAAAAGGTTTTATTCTGGGAATAAATTGATACTGTCTGGAAATAGTAATCGCATTACGTTTTGACAAGCCTCCTCCATTAACATTTTTTTTAATTCTAATAATCCTACTCTTGGGTTGTATAGTTTTATTTATGAATATTTTCTTCTACTCCATTATCTGCTAAAGTTTCATTAATATCAAAATAAAAAATTTTCATACTTCCCACTTTGTTGCTTAACTGTTGAACTCAGTTTATTAAGAAAAAGTATTATGAAATAACTTTTAAAAATAAATACCTCATATGTTAAATAATATATGAATATTTTAAAATGTTCTTAAATGTTTTAAAATATATGAATTGTGGCATGATGAAGCTTCTTTTCTAAAGCAAATACAACATCTATTAAAATGATCCGTTTGTGTATGTATTACGATTATTTTTAAAAATATAAAATATTTAGTTAAGTTATTTTAAGTCGATATAAAAAATGTATTGATAAATGACTAGCTGCTATGTATGTTGAAATTAATTTAAGTTAGTTAAATTAATATATAGTTGTTTTCTAAACTTTTATAAACTCTAAAAATAAAACATTAAGATACATTTATCTTATCCACTAAATAGAGGCTTTATCTTTGGGATAACCACAATTTAACTCCTTGTAATCATTATTTACACAAAGTAGTCGAACGCTGCATTTTAATCAGATGTTATTTACTATTACCACGGCAAATACATATGTATCATTATCAGGGACCGACCTCAGTGCTCCAGTCCAACTAAATTAAAAATATATTGGGTCCATGTCTAGACTATAGACAAGTCACGACAGTTAACAAATCTGCATTACTTTTCGATTTTATTAGTAGATTTATTCTAGTTCTGTAGTGTGCAGATTGGGTAACCAGATTATAACTGGGTGTGGTTGGGTTGAGAATACTTGAGGAGATAGATTAGAGAACACAGCTTTATTTACACACGCAAACACCACCACACACACACACACACACACACACATACAATTAGAGATATACAGTATTTAACGCATTTAATGGCTGTAATTGTAGATTCTTAGAAGATTCCACTTCAAAGTCAACCCTGGAACTCGGCTACACGCAAGGCGCGCGGAAATATACTTCCTCTGCGGATGAGAGTTTATAGGCTAACTAATACATCGGTATGAGCAATATATCTATTTTCTCTTGGGATGAGGACTATAAACTAAACGTTATTCATCAGGAGCAAGATTGCGCGGTACTTCCTCTCGGGCGAGAGTCTCGTGGTCGACTGACCATTTCTCCTGAACACCACAGTAACATTCTTGCCAGTATGTAGGAGGAAGCATTGTTAGAGCTCGAAAATTCAACATACTTGCATCATTTAATGAAACAATATTGTACGATGTAAGTGAGTTAAAACTCAGAAATTAGTTATTAACTCGGAAAAAAATTCAAGACCTTTTATTTTTTAAAATATCCTTTGATTCACAAACTGCAAAAAAGACGCAGGGTTCTATCGATCAATATGTTGATATATCGATATTTTATTTATGTAAATATGTAATTAGCTCAGCAGCTAAGTTTTGTTAATTTGCACTATTTGAATCGATTTTCCGAGATTCTCGTCTTATAATACACTAATTACCCACTGTACAATAAAAAGTTCAGAACTTTGCGACATGGCCTTTATTGAACATGCCACGTGATGGTCTCATTGTTATATTTACATGAAGTTACCTTCATAAAATATATCCTATTTTAAGATCTATTATGAGAAATAGTTTCTTCTTTATTTTTAATTATTGTGACAAGCCATGACAGTAACTGCAATTTTAAAGATTTAAATGCTTATGAAAAATGCCAATCAAGAATGAATGTTATGTGGTAAATTAAGTATGACACGAATTTTAAGGCTTTACAATCCAATTAATAAAAAAATGCCTTATATTAAAATGCTTAGTTATTTTTGACATTTTTCAGAAAAACTAGCAGAACACGAAATTTTTAGTGTAGCGATGTTTAAATTATTTGCATAGATGAAATCACGTTTTTTTTTCTTTTTTTATGTATAGAGGAACCTTATGTGCACGTATTGTGTTTATAAACGAGGATGATGTCTTCGGGAGGATCTTTTCGGGAAACTACGAAGCATTTGAATGCGGTATTAAAAGTAGGAACTCTACTACAATGCAGAGGCCTGATGGTTTAGTGGCTAGAGCTCTGGCTTTTGGTACTACAGGGGCTTCGGGTTCAAATCCCTGGGGTGACATGGATGTTTGTGAGTGGTTCCGGAATCTTGTTAACTGCAGGTCCCGGTCTATTTAGCCTAAAAGTGTGCACAAGATGACGAAACCAAACTACCACCATGCAATTTGGCTGACAATGTACGATATTAGATTATAATATGATCGCATTGCTATCTAAGAGAACTTTAAGGGTACGCATTTAACTTTTAAGGATTTCCCGCAGTTGCACATCGTAGGATATGCCGTATAGGATGTTTATACATTCTGTCTAGATCGTCATCATTTCTAAAAAGCAATGACTGTAATGCAATAGGGCAGCAGTTCAAACCTGTACCCTCTTCCACTATAGCAACGCCTTATTACTACTTAACGAGTTTGGTTTGTCCTCTACAGTCATTTTTGTGCGCTTTTCAGGCTAATTAGAACCGGATCTGCAGTTTAACATGGACTCCGACCTACTAACATATGTCTATCCCCAGCATGGATTTGAACCTGAAGCCGGTGATGCCAAAAGTCGCAGTGCTAGCCAATTTGTCATCAGGCCGCTTACTACGTAACGAGACGAGTATTGCATCTTTACATCAAGACATGAATAAACACTGATTTTCTCAAAAATTAATTATAAATGACGTTTCAAATTAGTTCAGATAAAAAAAATAACTTGATTCTGGCTTTTAGATATATTAATCTGAACTGCAATGAAATTTATTTTATACACATGTTTAACTGTGCCAAGCATTTTAATACGATGGATTAAAATAAGCAATTATTGTGTAATTACTGCATTTTGAATAAAATGAATAATATGCCAAGGTGACAAATCAGAGTCAGATATAAATCATGTTCATAATAATTATTCAGAAAGTTACATTGTATCGCGCTATATAATTAATTAAAATTTAATTTCAAATTACTACAGCTAATATTTTCTACAGTTTTCAATGCCACTTAATATATATATCATTAACTATAGTGCAGATTGTCACTGTGTCAAACTATTTGATTTTAGTGACTCGACTTTCCAATGACGGCGGAAAATTTCACAAAAGAAATAAATGAGTTTTCTAATGAATATAATCTGCGTTGATGTGATAAATTAAAGCATGTACTTAAAGCGTGTTAACGTCAACTGCAACCTGTTATAATTTATTCCCGCGTAATCTGAAGTCATGATTTATTAACTGAAAGTATTCATCACTTCGGGTTTTGTATTGGAAAGGCGTAGGGGATATTATTACAATAATTATCTACGCCACAAACACGCTCTCGCGATCTTATTTAATGTTATTTTATGAGCTTTCCTGCAGTTTGTGGACCGAATAAATCAAATTTTCCTTGAACAAGGACATATTTTAAAATGATGCTGGTTTTTATTATAATTATAAAAAGTATAAACTTAATAAACAAATACGTTTTTACATATTTTTTTGGTTTCTATTGAAATTAAATACATGATTTAGTTATATAAAATATTTATTTTTACAGTTTTAATAATTAAAAAAACATTTATTAATTCTGATTTGTATTATTTTGTAATCAAACCACACCAGCTATTCCTAAAAATAAGTCCTAGAATAATAAAATAAAAACTTGGTAATTCTATTACATTACAGAATAGCATCTTTCCAATGTATATATTTTTGAAAGCAGCAGTTTTCAACTATGAATCGTCAAAGGCTATGAAAAGATATCACATTATTACAGTGATTTTTTTTTTTATCAGAGTCGTTATAGTGGGTACAAACATTATTGGATGTTCCGTCTTAAATCTATATATACATAACCAAAATGATCATATTGAATTGTCTTATAAGAGTGATATATTGTGAATGTTAGAAAAGAGTTTGAATTTTCAAATATCTTTTATTTTTATTTAAAGACAATCCCTTAAAAATAAAATTCTTAAGCGAAATTAATAAGCAAACAAAAATATTGGTTTAATATTTTACATTTTAATTTAATTAAAATAAAAGAATCGTTCACATATTTAGAACGAAAAAAAATTAATAATAATATTCAACAATGGAAAATATATTCGTGGAGTTAAAATTATAGCCAAATCTTTTTTTACAAATAATTTACAGTTAATACATAATTGGATATCCTTTTGGTTTTCTTACAGTCTTAGTGGCATGGAATGAACCAGAATTTAAAAAAAAATAAATTCAAAATATAATTCCATTCTTCTTGAAGGTTTTATTTTTATATCTTAATCTTATTTTATTATCTAAGGCATCCACAAATATACAATGGGATTCATATCTGAAGCCTCCAAAGAAAATGAAAAACTTATGGTGCGCTACATAACACTGAAAAACGTAGTTTGAATACTCTCGTATGTCTGGGGTCATCATCCAGTGTGAAACGTTATTATGATTTCGAGCCCGACTTTTTACAACACTTATTATGCCAACATACGATGTTTCATGATCCTACCAATTATGAATAAACTCTTGTACTAGAGACAAGCACAATCCCAAATAAGTACAAAATACCCTCCATAATTCTTTGAATACATTTCAGCATTTGGTTTTCATTAATCTTTCGCTCCATTGATACAAAAATGTCTTCTTAATTTTCCCCTTGAACTTTGTATTGTACTTAATGATGCGCGTTTCGTTCTGTGCTCAACATTTCGAAAACATAATTGCAACTGTAGGGAACACTAATTGCAATTCCTTTCAATTTACGAATAATGAGTAAAAGTTAAAATCGCTGCGTGTTTGATTAAGTAATGTTGAAAAGAACTAAATATTTTGATTACTGAGTATATGGTATAACAAGGTCTACTAATGAAAACTAATTTTTATTTGATGTTTTACTTTTCTTTTCGAAATTGTAAAATTTTTTTTTCTGAAAATAGAAATTTTCAAAACATTTCCTGACTCAAATTGAATTTTTATATCGCCATATATTGGAAAGAAACTAAAACAATTAGCACGCTTTGAATTTTAAAACACTGTAAAAATGATACAAAAAAATTTGTCTTTTTTGACTTTTAAGAACATCTTTTATGCCGTCAAATTTTATTCGTCTTAAGATCCTGTCACCCCTGAACGATTAATTTCTACATCTACTGTATGTAAACTTTAAACATACCAATTAATATTTCGTTTAAATTTAAAAATTTCAAAAACATACCGAAATATATTTAAACATAAATGATTCTTGAAAAAAAGAGGGCTTTGTTTACATTTGGAATAAAATCCATACAATTGCTATTTCACATATAAAAACTCACGTTCCCCATTGACCTCCATTCTAGAAGCTGTTGACTGTGTCTCCAAAAAAGACAGTATCTTGGCATGGTCAGACCAACAACACCCGCACATACTGGGCCTGTG
>BPLR01018860.1:0-50885 GCA_021605095.1 Caerostris extrusa
ATATTCTTCCACAAATCTGAAAAAAAATTCATGAAAATTGGAGCAATGTTTGAAATAATATTTGTAAAAATAATATCTGATTACATAGGAAATGATAATTTTTTATTTAAAGTAATATCGTATTTTGCTGAAAAAAAGTTTTAAGTTAAAAAATAAATAATAGGTAGATGAGTCTCTTTACGGGTATCTATTTTAAATATACCTACATATTTTAAACAATGAGGCTGAATAGCTTAAAAGTCTATTTATTGATAAGAAATATAAAATAAAAAGCAGAGCACAAAATTGAGAAAGTACATGGAAAATTCAATCTATATAATGTATCATAAGCAAAGCTACTACCAGTACTTTAAGTACTACTAGTACCATAGGAAATAATGATTACAAACTTTTGGGAATGAAACATCCTAAACTGTAAAATTAACGTAAACTTTTAAATTGATGTAATCAGACACATATTTCTTAAAATAGTATGCTGAAATAATGGATAATGATAATTTCTTTTTAATTTCTAAACAAAGATGAAATTATATTCATTGATATAACTAATTTTTATAAAATAGTAAGAATATACTTACAAGGATGTTAAATGATCTTTTAATGGATGAGAGCTTTTTGCCATATCAAGACCTCCGTAAGCAAAGGCCAACACCATGTCCAAGAGCAACGCCATGTCCAAGACCAACACCATGTCCAACCAAGAGCAAGAGGAGCTCAAGACCAACACCATGTCCTAGACCAAGACCTGCTCCATAAAGCGAGTCCAAGAGGTGCTCCATAACCAAGTCCGGCTCCGTGTCCGATCACGCCACCATAAGCTACTGGGGCGGCGACGGCCAATGGGGCGGCATAGGAAGCAGCGTGTCCAACAGCTACAGCTGGGGCCACGTGGTTGACGACTGGGGCGACGGGTCCGGCGTAGGGGCTGGCAATGAGGGCAGCAGCTGGGGCGCTGGCGGCGGTTCCGGGTTCGTTGGTCTTGACGGTGGCCCTGAATCCGTGTCCGTCAGCGACGTAGTCCACTCGTCGGGCCCTACCGTCGATGTCGGCGATGGTGTAGGATCCCTTCTTGTTTCCGTGGGCATCTCCTACTTCGGATCTGGAGTTGGTGGCACCAAGTCCATCCTTGATTCCATAGCCGAAAGCGTAGTTACCGAAAGCCTATGATTCCATAAAAATGGACATATAAGGATCGATTTTTCATGCTTTAATTTAAGTTCATACAATGTTGAAATTAAAACTGTTTAAAATCAGCTTACAAGAAGAATCAATGGACTAATAGACATACAAGCGTCTCCATTGGTATATAAAGCTTAAAATTACGTTTTATAAGATTTTAAGTTCTATTCGCTTGAAAAAAAAAAATTAATCGGACGTTTGAATATGCTACAAGCAGATATTTAAAAATTAATTTGATATAATAATTTTTAATATGAATCTAATATTTAAAAAAATAAAAATCTTGGTAACTTTTGTTTGATGCTTTGTTGATCAGTGATTTATCAGAATTCATTATTAAAACATTTCTTTTAAGTTCAGAATTTGAGTTGCTTTGTGGCTTAAAATCTTTTTTTTTTTTAAGTCACAAATTATTTATATTTACACTTTTCTGCAATACAATTAGAAATTAACTTTTCCGTAAAATGAATCTTTAAATAATTAAAAACTACGAGTTTCATTTTAATGTTTCATGAGAAGAAAAGATGTGACTTACATCTTGAGATCGGGCGCTGTTGCTGAGCTCGGTGATGACCAGATGTCCGTGTCCTCCGTACAGGGACAGAAGCCTGGCAAGCAGCTACGAAAGCGACGAGGATAGCGATCTGTGAAAACAAATAATATTTTATAAAAACAACAATGGTCAACTTTGAAAATAATGAATATGTAGGAAAGCATTAAGATGTAGTTGAATAAATGAGTATTGATATGAAAAATAGATTATGTTGGTTTGTCGCTCTACGGTCATTTTGTACACACACTTTAGGTTAATTAGATCGGGATAAACAGTTTAAAGTGGTTTCCGAACCCCATAACAAATATCCATGCCACCACACCAATATTTGGGCCTGAAGCCTGTAGCACCAAAAATGCTAACAGAAATGCTAAATGTCAGAATACAACACAGGGGTTATTGTATTACAACCATTATACGAGAAGTTGATCCCTATTTGTGTCGTATGTCGGAAAAGCTCTCAAAATTCCAATTGTCTGTACTTGATGCTTTCTGTCACATTCAGTCGATGCGTTTTTGTACTGCAATTATACCGCAATCTTTCCTATGGATTCGAAACTTGTCCTTTTTACTGAAACATACTCATTTACCAACGGTGCTCGAATGTTGCGATTTAAAAATACTATAGGACATCTACTATCGTACATATCCTGCAACATGTACATACATGTACAACAATACATACTATTGTACATTTGTATGTGGTATTAATAATTGGTTATTAATGTTCAAAATATAAATTTTTATAAACTGACAATTTACAATATAAACAGCTTTTCTGAAAGCTTATTGAATATTCTGATAGAACATCATTTAAAGTTAGTACTATTTTTAGAATTAATAGAAATAATAGGTTAAGTTAAACTGGATTTTAATTCTATCCTTAGGATATTAGGAAAGGATATTAAAAAAAAATTACACAATAAAATTAATATAAAAATATAAAGGAAAATAATATTAGAATAATTTCATTATGAGAAAAATATAAAGTTTAGTTTGTCGCTCTACAGTCATCTTGTGCACTCGAGGGCTAAGCAGACTGGGACCTACAGTTTAAAGAGGGTTACGAACCACTCACAAACATCCATGCCATCGCCAGGATTCCAACCTGTAGCCTGGGGATACCAAAGGCCAGAGCGCTAGCCACTGGCCACCAAAAACATAAAGGACAGAAAAGAAGAAATCTTTAAAATGTTGTAGAATTTGTTTGGTATAAAAAATGCAATTTTTTTTTTTTTTGATTATTGGTTTGTCGCTCTTGCTCTTTTGGGCACACTTTAGGCTAATTAGACCGGGACCTACAGTGTAACGGGGAATAAGAACCACAATCCGGATTTGAACCTGAAGCACCAAAGGCCAGAGCATTAACCAATTGTCCATCAGGCCGCAGTCTGCTTTTTAAGAGATGGTAAATGAAAAATACCATTTTGAAAACTTGGAGATTAAAATATCCTTAAGTTTAAAAATATATAAAAATATAAAATAAAATTTTAAAAAATAAAATATCTAGTTGGCATCAGGCCGCTTTTGATGAAGCACATCTCTCTAGAAAAGTGATTGTATCAATTAAAAGTTTTTTTATTTGTGGGGATATAATAGTAACACGAATTTAATATCAAATATTTGTTAAAAATATATTTTTAAATAAACATATACTTTCGTAAAATTTAATTTGTTATTTATTTTATTAAAAAAAATTCTTCTATCCAACAGTTAGACCTTATCAAATAGAAAAAAGGGTACTGAAATTAACATACCTTTGCGAACATTTTGCTGGATTACTTCTTGTAAAGAGTTCAAGAAACTGAATGTGTATCCGTTGGAAAACCAACCAATTTATACCAGAAATTCCCAAGGTTTTCCAACTGATTAAATACGTAACAGATGGGAACTTATTGAAATGAAAAAAAAAAAAAATATTATTTTATTTTCCAAAACAACGCGTCTTGTCTTCACCCATGCACTAGCACCACGCCCATGTTACATTGTATTTAGTTTACGAACGGTTCCAAGGACCTTCTAGAAACTGGTCTTATTGGGATAAATCTTCCAGTGTGAGGTTCTCGGTTCGTGTCCACATCATCAATCGGGGAGATCACCGAAGGTCTTCCGATGGGATAACTGATCGAATCATTTCTGTTTGGTGGGATTGAGTGCCAACATCATAAGTTTCGTCTGCATTGTAATGAAGAATGTTTTCCTATCTGTTTGTTCTAAGTGGGAAAAAGAACTTTTTTTTGTAGACGTATCGTGACAGGGGCGTCCTTGCATTTTTCGGGAGGAAAACGGGTGTCTGCGGTTGAATAGTTTAATTTATTTTGTTTTTAATCTAAATTTTATGTCGTTGAGATAGGATAATTTGGATACAGGACGGCATTTTTCTGTTAAATTTTACGATTAAGATAAAATATGAAACATTTCAAATTTTTGGATACAAATAAGGAGTTTTCATTTAATTTAGAACAATGGCATTCATAATTGGAATAAGAGATATTTGTCTTTATTTTTTTATGTGGTTGACTTAAGCTTTAATTTTAATGTTAGCTAAGCTTTTTCAAGTTTGTTGCCATTTATGGTTTATTTGGTTTGTCGCCTTACGGTAATTTTTGCACACTTTGGGATAATTAGACTGGGACCTACAGTTTAACGGGATTTCGAACCACCCATAAACATCCACGCCACCACCAGGATTCGAACCTGAAGTCTGTGATATCAAAGGCCAGGGCGAGATCAGGTCGCCGTTGCCATTTATGAGAGTACATATTTGAATTAAGTGCAGTTTTGAATGATCTGTTTCATGTAAAAAAATAATAAAAAAACTAAAAGGGTTATTGATCCATAAATATTTTAAATAATTTATTTTTATGTTATGTTGTGTTAATTAATTGATACAACTAAATTTTAACATTGGACAATGTTTTTTAATATAAATATGCATTATAAATAAAAGTAAAAAAAAGGGGGCCTGATGGGCGAATAGCGAGTTCCAATCTCCGGTGGTACCATGAATGTTTGTGATAGTTCGGAATCCACTTTAAACCGTAGGTCCCGCTCTAACAGGATCGTAGAGCGTTGTAAGGGCAGGGTTACTCGCGTGTAGCCTATCTTCAAGCTACACACACCGCCTGAGAGTGCTAAATGAGTGACGCCGATTGCAGCCCGTGCTTATGGTATAAAATACAACTGTCTAGTATTTGCATAGCCTCAATTAGAAAAAAAAAATGTTTGCTTAAGCTTTTTCAGATCGTTGCCCTCTATAAAGAGAGTATATGCTTTAATGAACTGCATTTTTTGAATAATCTGTTTCATATAAAATAACAAAAAGGGATTATTGTTCAATAAATATTTTAAATAACTTATGTTTATATTATGTTGTGATAATGAATGACAACAATTAAATTTTTATGTCTTTTTTAATAACAAATATGTTGTTTTAATGCAGTTGGCAACACAGAGATAGTTAATCTTTATGCCATAATGCAAAGGCTGCACTGTTGTGACCCATTTAGCACTACCCAGAGGGTACGTGTAGCTTGAAGATAAGCTACGGAGGCAGTAACACTACCCCCACAACGATGGGATAACCTATTAGACCGGGACCTCACGGTTTAAAGTGGATTCCGAATCATTGCAAACATCCATGGCACTGCCGGGACTCGAACCCGAAACTTGCAGCCCCGAGTGCTAGTCACTCAGCCGTCAGGACCTTTATTAATATCTAATTAATACTATTATTTATAAAGGAAGGTTAAATTCATTTTTTAACTGCTTTATATGAATATCTTTTTATTTGATTGAAAATAACAGTATTACTGATGAACTTCAATTCCTATAATAATATATTATTAATTTTTTACTTGATTCTTCAGTATCCATAATCTTTAAAACCAGTAATTCAGATTAGGATGCAATTTAATCTAGACAGGAAACTTTTTAGATGGATAATGCACTAATACTTCTAACATTTAGTATACTAAAATCAAATATTTAACGGTTAACTACTAATGTTAACTATGGTTTAAAGTAGATTCCGAACCATTACAAACATCCGTGGCACATCCGGGACTCGAACCCGAAACCTGTGGTACCGAATGCCAAACATTCGGCCATCAGGTTTCATTTATGTTTTACCTTGTAGTACGCTCTGGCTCTCGGTACCTCAGGTTTCGGATTCGAGTTCCGGTGGTGCCATGGATGCTTGTAGTGGCGGAATCCACTTTAACCGCAGGTCCCGGTCTAATAAGGATCGTAGAGCATTGCTGGGGGTAGTGTTACTCGCGTCCGTAGCGTATTTTCAAGCTATACGAGCCACCTGGGTAGTGCTCAATGAGTAACGCCGGTGCAACCCTTGCGTATGGCATAAAATACAACTGTCTAAGTCAGGGAGGCCAACCGGCTGGCCGCATGCGCCCCGCCTTGAACATTTTCCTGTCAGTGAGATTTATCACATTTTCACACAAAATATAATTATTTTATAATGGCCAAAGTAGTGAAAACTAATGCATCCATGTATTAAAAAAATGAACTGTCGAAATGATGAGAAAAAATTAACTTTGATTTTAAATTAATATTCTTTTGAATATAAGACAGATACTGCCTGTTTTATTTATGAGTTTAGAGTTATGAGTTCGCAGAGTAATTTAATTATAAACACCAATTACGTTGAAACACCAATGACGATAATCACCAATTATAATTACGATTGCAACACCAATTAAGACGTGCAAGTAACCAAATCGAGATCGATTTGCAAAAAGCTAAGTGAAAGAGAGGAGAAACAAATATCGCATTAGTAAAATAAATATTTTTGAATGATTTCATTTTTTTTATTTCATTTTTAGTGTTATGTATCTCTTTACAATGTGTGTTTAGTATCTTTTTATTACATTATCTATGTTACACGTAAACATAATAAGAATAATAGTGCTAACAATAATAATAACTCATCATGTTTCAATTTTCACCCAGAAGTATGTCTACAGTGGGTCGCAATCTAATAGGGGGATATGTAATTTTATATGCTGCCCAGTGGAATTAGGATGTATTTCCAAAGTGGCCCGCAAGATCATTTGGGTTGGCCACCCCTGTGTTATACCTTGTGGAGCTTTCATTTCTTTCATTTATTCTTCTTTCATTTTTAAAACAATGTTATGATAATTACACCAGCACAATAATAAATCCACAGCAGCAGTAATTAATCCACCCTTTAAACCATTTCTGAATTCACGAAATTAACAAAACATTTATTTCCTGTGTGTTTGTATAAATAGTCTCATTCTTTGCTTCACCTACAATGAGTCAGACATGAAGGAAAGAGTGAATTAACAACTCATTGAATTCGAACCCATTGAACTAAATCACAGCTGGACGAGGAAGTGAAAACAGTCCTTTGTTCTCTCATAACGTTCCAACAAAAGCTGTCCGTCGCTCGAAGTAGTAACTAATTACTATGCCACGCCCTTGATCACTGGCGGCTGAAATCGAAAACACTCAGCGGTTTGCGACCATTAATGAATCGGCGACCTTAGCCCATATTTCATAAGCGAAGATTTCCGGCGATGAGGAGAAAGGGAATTTATTCCCTTTAAGGGGATTTTAATTTTTGAAAGGGATTTTTTTGAATAATTTAAATCGTTTGGATATTTTTTTTCTTCAATTCCTTCTATTAGCTCCCACTCTCCCTATATATATCTTGTTCACATTTTCAATCGTTCATAAAACACTTTTTTTATTCATCCACTCAAGTTCAAATACAATTTTTTTTGAACTTGTAGTGATGACACACTGGATGTTAATACAGTTTTTTCAAATATTAATTTATTCATTAAATTTAATTCATTAATTTTAGGTTTTTTTAGATTTAAGTTGCATATGTCTACCCATAGATGGCGCCATATAAACTTAAAAACATGAATGAAAATTATTTATACAGGCCTTTTCTGCAATAGAATGAAAAAGTAGGAATTGACTTTAAATTTTTTTTTTTATATTACTTGTATCTTTGTTAAGAAGGAAAAGATATTGATATGAAAATAAGCAAAGTGAGAGTCATGAAGGTAGAAATGACGCAATTACCATATTAAAAAAGATTTTTAATACGCAAATTTTTCTGTTTTATTTTTATTTAATGGAGTAAGATAATAGCTTTGCTTTCAATTTTCCAATTGATAAATTTATGAAAGAATTTAAAAGGAATTTTTAAAAAAATGAATAATGTATTGTACATCTATATATACTTTCCTTTCATTCAATTCCTTCTATTAGCTCACACTCTCCCTATACATATCTTGTTCAAATTTTCAATCGTACATAAAATACTTTTTATTCATCCACTGAAGTTCAAATGCACTTTTTTTTTGAACTTAATACGGCTTTTATCAAATATTAATTCAGTAATTAAGTTTAATTAATTAATTTTAGTTTTCTTTTAGATTTAAGTAGCATATATATACCAATAGATGGCGCTAGATGAAAGAGGAAAATTTCAACTTAAAGTGAAAACATTTTTTTTCAATTCCTGTATATATTTATATATCTTGTTCAAAATTTTCAATCGTTCCTAAAATACTTTTATTCATTCACTCAAGTTCAAATGCATTATTTTAGACTTGTAGTGGATGACACTGGATGTGAATACAGTTTTTTTTTTTAAATATTAATTCATTCATTAAATTTAATTAATTCATTTTAGTTTTATAGGGTAGAAAAATTCTCTAAAAATAAAATTTTTCTTTGTTGACCTAAGTAGGAATTGACTTTAAAATTTTGTTTTTTATATTACTTGTTTTCTTTGTTAAGAAGAAAGATATTGATATGAAAATGAGCAAGTGAGAGTCATGAAGATAAAAAATTCGTTTACTAAGACCTATTTCGATGTAAGTACAATATTAAAAGATTTTTAATATGAAAATTCTTCTATTTTATTTCTATTTAATGGAGTAAGATGTAATAGGTTTGCTTTTTGAATTTTTTCCAACTGGTGACGGATTTATGAAAGAGTTTAAAAGGAATTTTTTTAAATGATTGAATAATGTATTGTATATCTCTATATATTTTCCGTTTCTATTTTCTTGCTTGAATCGAGATGTGTTTGTTATTATTCTATTAATCGTTTAATGATGTTTTAAGAATATGGCATTGTTTTCATAAACGTAATTAACTAATGGTATTAGAATGTAAGCAATGATGCGAAAGTGAGAAAACACACAATTTACGCAATTACACGCAATTTACTACTGTGTCCAAAAAGTAAGACCAATTTTTTTTTTCAACAAAAACTCTTTATTTATTCTTTCAAATTTATTTCATTGCCTTCAAAGTCATCCCCTCCGGACACAATGCACTTATGCCAACTTTTTCCAATCCTCAATGCATGCTAAAAAGTCATCGGCAGGGATGGCCTTCAAAGCGAGCGGCGAATCACGTTGAATCTCTTAAATCGACCCAAAACGATGTCCTCGGAGTGATCTTTTGTGTTTAGGGAATAGCCAGAAATCGCACCGTGTGCATACGGTGGTTGTGGAACGATATGGGTTTCATTTTTTGCGAAAAAAAGGCACGAAGAATCAATGCAGTGTGAGCTGGCGCATTCAGTGTTTTCGGTACCAATTGAGATGTACGCGTTTGAGGCCCAAAATGGAATTGACCGATCCTTTTGAAGTTCCAACATCAGCAGCAAGGTCTCTAATTGTAAATCGACGGTTTGCAAGCACCCAATCTTTAATTTTTGGACGTGAACTTCGTCGGTTGAGGTTGATAATCGACCATAGGTCTCTTCGTCTTCAATGCTTCTCTGCCTTCTTTGAACTGTTTATACCACTTGTAAACATTCCTCAACACAGTAGTATTGATATGAAAATGAGAAAGTGAGAGTCATGAAGGTAGAAAGGATGCATTTACAATATTGAAAAGATTTTTTAATACAAAAATTATTCTATTTTATTTTTATTTAATGGAGTAAGATATAATAG
The DNA here is from genome assembly GCA_021605095.1 of Caerostris extrusa. Lineage (NCBI taxonomy): Eukaryota > Metazoa > Arthropoda > Arachnida > Araneae > Araneidae > Caerostris > Caerostris extrusa. The sequence goes on from BPLR01018860.1 coordinate 9,703, forward strand.
ATTTGTTTTGAATTTTTCCAACTGGCGACGAATTTATGAAAGAGTTTAAAAATGAATTTTTAAATTAATGAATGAATAATGTATTGTGTATCTATATAGAGGGTGATTATCTTTAAAGTACAACTTTTAAAATGCTGTAAAAAAGAAGAACCACTCATCACCATGAGTCCAAATTTTAAATTAAATAATTGAAGAAGTGGATTTGAGTTGAAGATACTTGAAGAAGGGAAACGGTATAGTATCAAAAATTGTTCAAAGTGTCTTAATAAATGGCGCTAAAAGCGGCACAAAGAAAGTGAATTTGGCTGCCAGTGATATTTTGAATCGAAATGACAACGTATTTGGCATGAGTTGCAATTTAAAGTATCTTTCATCAAAATCTGAAATTCTTTCAAACAAATTGCTCATTACATTTCTTAAAATTAAAATAGACATAAATATATCATTTCAAAATGTTTGCCATTACAAGCAAAATAATTTCATACAACTGAAGCTATATATTTATTCGTAATAAAAAGACGACGAAAAACAGATGTCGTTGAAATGATGGTGTTTAAGTAATACATTTTGGCAGTAATCATAAAGTTCATAAAAATTTATCTTAATCTTTATAAAAATTTTTACGAACAAACAAAAACTTGATAAAATCTAGTTTTATCATGATTTTAATACATTTTCTATGATAGAATTACATTCCTTCTATTGCTAACATATAATGATGTAAAAAGTACAAAAAAAATATAATATTTGTTAGTTTACAGTTAAAATATGCTTGAGAACTTTTATTGACATAGTGCAGATTACATGGTCTTTTGAAAGTATAAAAAAAAGCGTTTAATTTGAACCTCGTTGCATTCCTGTGAATCATGATTATTTTGAGTCATTACTAAGAATCCAAGCAGCTGGTTCATTCTTCAAACATATAGTAATTTTTTCTTAAATAACTGAGGAATCAGCATATTTTGTTGCAATAAAATAATAATTTGGAAAATAAAAATACGAAGTGTAGCTTGCTGCTAAATAAACAAGTAATATAAAAAAATTAAATAATATAAAGTCAATAAATAATTATTAAATAATGTAAAGACAATTCCTGCTTTTTTTTTCACTATATTGCAGAAAGTCCTTTATAAATAAAAAGGAAAAAAACAAATGAACATTTCCCTCTTACTGTCGCCATCTATTAGTAGATACATATAACTTAATTGTAAAAAAAAAAAAAAAAAAAAAACCAACTAAAATTAATTAATTCAAATTTAATTAATGATTTAATATTTGGAAAAAACTGTATTAACAACATCAAGTGTTCATCCACCACAAGTTTCAAAAATGCATTTGAACTTGAGTGGATGAATAAAAGTATTTATGAACGATTGAAAATTTGAACAAGATATATAGGGAGAGTGTGAACTAATAGTAGGAATTGAAAAACCTTAATTATCAGGTTTGAAAATAATTCTGGTCATTTTTCCCAAAAGAAATAAAAAAGAAAACTGCCAAAATATATTATTTAATCACCATCCATTCAACAATATCGATTTTTCGTTGTCTTTATTATGAATAAGTATATAGTTTCAGTTTTTATGAAATTATTTTGTAATGCAAACATTTTAAATGATATTAATGATACTTTTTCTTCATACTATATAGGAATCATATTGTGCTTTGATATTGTCCATTTTTCAATTTCTACTATTAGTTCACACTTTCCCTATATATATATTTATATATCTTGTTCAGATTTTCAATCGCTCATAAAATATTTTTTTATTCATCCACTCAAGTTCAAATACATTTTATTGAAACTTGTAGTGGATGACACTGATGTTAATGCAGTTTTCAAATATTATTTCATTCATTAAATTTAATTAATTAATTTTAGTTTTATATGGAGAAAGAAAATGTCTCTTATATAAGATATTTGGAATATATATTTAGGAATAAATACCGTCAGTGGCGAGCGTGTAGAAAAATGTCTTTTCAGATTCTTTTTTCATTCCCAAGTTTCTAGTCTGAGTCCAAGGAGGGGGAACAAAATGGAAAATGAAACATGTGAATAAATGAGTGAGAGAGATGGAAATGTGTACTGTGAGAGGACAGAGAGAGTATTTTTGCTAATTTTTAAACATCAGAATGAAAATTATTTATAAAGGACTTTCTGCAATACAGAAAAAAAAAGTAGATTCTTGACTTAAAATTTTTTTGAGTATACTGTTTTTAAATAATGCCTAACGAAAGTCTTAGAGAGATATATAATGTTTTGTTTTCACTGGATAAAAATAAACAAAGTTATTATTCTCAAACTCGCGATAAAAACATAATCTTGAAAACAAATTTTAATTTCTTACAAACGATTGCAATAGGAAAAAAATTTATTGTCTTTTAATTTAAAAACAATTTTTAATCGTCTGCAATATTATACTATTTTTATATCTTTTTATTATCTATTTAGTAAATTTCATTTTTTTTTAAATTTAACTATTTCGTTTAATTAGATATTTCCGTAAGAATTGAGATTCCATTGAGTGGAATCATAAGGATTAATTGTATTCTAAATATTTATTTTGTACTAATAGGGCAGTTTGTTTTCTAATATACTATGGAAAATTGCGTTTTAATTGAAAACTTTCATAAGTTCCTTTAAAGATGTCATTTTTATTTGCTTTGGAAATAATATTTTGTTTTCTTGAATAAGTACATCAAAAAAACTATTTCCATTTAGGAATCTTGAAAAGCATATTAAGCGATCAGTTAATATAACTAAACAAATGAGAACAACGAAGTTAAACCTGGAATTTTAATGAAGGTATGATTTTTCTTGATGTGATTTTTTTATGTAAGATACTAAAAATTTTTAAATTACTGAAATTAGAATGATTAACTAAAAATTTATGTTCATAAAATTTTGAATGCACTAACAGGTAATTATTGTAGTAATTGAAAAGTTTTGAAATATTTATAATTTAAAATAAAATGAATATCAAGTTGAATATAGATTTTTTTTTTTTTTTGAAAAAACTATGTTAAAATAAATGTTTATCTGTTGCACAATGGAATAATAAAGAGTTTTCTCTTGCCCTGTAAGGGAACTGTTATTGCAGGGATTGTTTAGGAAAAAATTTAAAAAATAAAATCAGCCATAAGATACATATAATAATGCTTGATTATTATATATGTTATGGCTGATTTTTATAAAATCGATCAAACACTGTGGGACAAATCTATTTATCGTATAAACTTTAAAAAGCAACTAATGATAAATACTGTTAAAATTCTAAAAGAACAGTGAAAATTTGAGAAAACAGAGAAAAAAAATTGCAGTTCATTATTTCCAAGGAACAGTAGACGTGCTAAGTACTATAACGAGACGGTTTCTTGTTAAAATAGTTAATTTGAAAGAAAGAAAACGCTGTTTATAGTGCCCCATTTTAAAAATATATTTAACAATAGTATCCTCGTAATTAGAGGACACTAAATAAGCAAGTAAACAAGAGCTATTATTAAGGAACCCAAACGTCATGTTATAAATTACCTTTATGCCACTTTTTTTTATTTAAAAACGTCAAAACAAATTGATATTGTTATATTGATGTTGATGTTTTCTCTGTTTTTTTTGAATTCCAACTATATTTATCATTCGTTTCTTGGTTAAAATCTAGAATACTGTGTCCTCGAGAGAGTCGCCAATCTTGCAACCTTGAATATTTCGCCAATTTTCCGCCAGTTTCTTTAAGATTGCAATACTGTAAGAAGAATTAGTAGCTTCATTTTCCGAACAATATAATGACTATTTTATTGCTATTTCGATAATTATTTGCACAATTTTTATTTGCAAATTATAAGAACAGAAATATATATGCTTTTAAATAAGTATTCCGCTAAATTATTGATACTAATTCCGAGCTTATTTTTATAACGTATATCTGTCGCTGATACAGAGCATAAACCATTTTTATGATGCTGCCACTCAGGAAAGTAAGAAACAGACAAGAAAAAATGATTTTAATTTATTAATAATTTATATTTTATTCTTAAATAATTAATTTCCTTTTAAAGAAGTTCGTTTAGTTAGGATTTTGTGGTAACCGTAATTAGAATTCGCATGGAATATTTTGAAGCTTTAGCTTTAGAACGTTAGTTAGTTACAATTTAAATTTTTAATAATTACAATAAATTAATAATAATAAAATAATGTGTCTGAACATTTGATAATTATCTGGCAGAATACATGTGGCTGCGCCAGCAAAATTTGACATCCGCAAATTTTTCATGATTTCACCGATGGAATAAAAAACGTTCGTTTCCACCACAGACGAAGGACATACCACAATAAAAGGTAAGTTATTCTCTGGTTTTTCTTCTTTTTTTCACTTTTGTTAATATTAATTCATCATTCGAATTCGGCTTCGTAAAGAACAGGACTTATTTTTTGACATTAAAAAAAAAAAAAAAAAAAAAAAAAAAAAAAAAAATGGGGATTTAGAGAATACTTTGGTGAAATTTTATCGCAATAGCGATTATTATCTGTGTCTAAACGATACATTTTTGTGAGTAAGCAAAATAAAATTTCACATAATAATTTGGCAATAAAACAATTTAATTTGGTGTAGAAGTAATTTAGGAATAAAATGTTTGCAAAAAATAATGATATGTTTTGGCGTTAAAGCGGCACAAAAAGAAAACATTAAGATTTTGCCATAATAGTGGTAAACCTTTGTCGAAAAAAAGCGATATAAATTGGCTTAAAGGCAATTTAGACATTATTTTTTGTCATAATAGTGCTACATTTTGGCGTAAAAACGATAATATTTGGCGCAAAATTATTCCAGACAGAAAAATTTTGTGATAAAAATTGGCAATAAATCATTAACTAGTGGCGTAAAAGCAAAAAACAATTAGCTTAATGAAAAGCGATAAATGTTGGCGATTAAGTATTAACTTTTGGCTTAAAAGCTCATGTAACAAAAATTCGCTTTAGTGAAAAAGTTTGGAGATAAAGCGACAACTGTTGGCGATAAAGAATTAACTTTTTCCTTAAATGCGCTTCAAATAACAAAATTTGCTTAGCGAAAAAGTTTGGCAATAAAGAGATAAATGTTGGTAATAAAGCGATAAATGTTGACTATAAAGCATTTCAAAGATTCAATAGTCAGATTTGGCACGATAGTGATAATATTTGGCGATAAAGCGAAAACTTTGGTTTCAAAGCTTTTTCAGGAATAGACTTAGACGTAATAGCTATTTGGCTACTAATTTCGGCGTCATAGCACCGCTTTTGGCTATAAATTTTGGCGAAATAACATTTTACAATGATACTGAACTTCGGCAGCCATTTAGTTTGTTTATTTGGCGATTTGGCAATGAAGTGAAGGATTTTGGCGTAATATAATTTTATCGCGCAAACTACCTGGTCCATTGAATTCTTACCGACTTACCGACTTGGCAATTTGGCACAAAGGGTACAGGATTCTAGATTTTAACCAGTTTCTTTTTAGAGTTTATACGATAAAGACCATTTGGTCTCCCAACGTTTGATACATTTTATAAAATCAATATAGCATACATTATAATACATAAAATTCATGTTCACAAATTTATCGATAAAGTTATTGAAACAGCTTTGATTTTTCTTGCACAATGCGAGACATTTATTTTCGAATGCGATAAAAAAAATCAATTGCTAATTATTCAAAGATAATCCATTATAGAAATAACTTCATAGATATAACTTCTATAAAAATGTTGACCCTTTTTTATAAGTCTTCTTCTCTTTTAAGCGTTTTACATTAATTATAAAATTTTCTTTTTCACTAACGTGTTGTAATTTATTTTCTCGAATATTAAATTATTCTTAAATACAAACGATTGATAAAACTGATTGTTTATTTTTCATTCATATCAAAAATAAAACGAAATCTACAAAATTATAAGTTATGCTTAATTTTTCTATTTTTAGATTAATTTAATGGAACTTAATTAATGAATTAATTTTGAACTTCATCTTCCCCGAAGCAGCAGTCAGAACACTTATAATATGAACTAGAAGGACACCTCATCTTGAGGAAAATATTCCCAAGCAGCAGTCAGGTCGAGTTCTCCGTCTATTCAACCTTGGCCCCGCAGGCGTGCTGTCCCCGCCGTTCTAGGCAGTGCTTCAATGTTTTGCACACCCAGTAAGGATTGAGCCACATGGCCGTGGACGGCTTTACACAGCCGAAATAGGTGGTTGAGGACCAAAGTCTATCATAGAAATGAACTGAAGGACACCTTATCTTGAGGAAAGTATCCCAGAAGAAGCAGTCAGGTCGAGTTCCCCCTATTCAACCTCAGGACGTGAATTAGAAGGCATCTTGAAAGGAGTGCAGTCAGGTCGTTTTTGATTCAACCACGGACACTTTATCTTGAGGAAAATCAGAAGCAGTAGTCAGGTCGAGTTCTCCACCTATTCAACCTCAGAACATGAACTAGTAGGACACCTTTATCTTGAGGAAAGTATCCCAGAAGTCAGCAGTCAGGTCGAGTTCTCCGCCTATTCAACCTCAGAACGTAGAAGGACACCTTATCTTGAGGAAAGGAGATCAGGTCGAGTTCTCCATCTTCAACCAGAAAATGAATTAGAAGGACACCTTATCTTGAGGAAAGTATCCCAGAAGCAGCAGTCAGGTCGAGTTCTCGCCTATTCAACCTCAGAACGTGAATTAGAAGGACACCTCATCTTGAAGAAAGTAAGGTCAGTTCTCCACCTATTCAACCTCAGAACAGAACAGGACACCTTATCTTGAGGAAAGTTCTCCACTATTCAACCTCAGAACATGAACTAGTAGGACACCTTATCTTGAGGAAAGTATCCAGAAGCAGCAGTCAGGTCGAGTTCTCCCCCTATTCAACCTCAGAACATGAACTAGAAGGACACCTCATCTTGAGGAAAGTATCCAGAAGCAGCAGCATCAGAAGCAGCAGTTTTCTTGAACGTAGAGTGACGACATATCTTGAGGAAAGTATTTGAAAGACATCTTTTCTTGAACGTAGAAACCCGAGTGACACATAAAAAGGTAACATAGTGAAACTTGATAACTGAGTAGATTTATCATGAAGATGCCAAAGGAAAATATAATGACTTAGATTATAATGATTCTATACAATGCTGCACAAAAAATATCATTTTTTTAAAGTCTTGTTGCTTTGTTTAGAAAAACAATATTTGTTCACAGAAATAATTACTAATTTTTTAAAGTCTTTAAAGTCGATTAAAATTAAAAACAAAAATGTAGTATAATACTACATCTATTTTAAATGACAAATGATTATTTAAAATAATTAAAAATTAAAAAATAAACGCCATTTGAATATTATTTTTATATACATCTGTTGTAATGAAATGTATAATTAAATGTCAAATTATTTTATTTTTATTCACATGTTTATTCTGTGATCATTACGCATGCTTTTTCAAATTTTTACAAAATAAATAAATGTGATCATGCATTCCAAAGTCAATTGAAATGGAATATTAGGTGAAGTATTCTCTTTATATTTCTTGCTCTTTAGACATCTTTATTTTATTTTTTTTTTTTTTTCATGTTTTTTTAAAAATTTTTAAGTGTTATAGTTTTATTTACAATGGTGCATTTCAATTTTCTTGTTTGTATTAAAAAGTCTAAGGCTATCATTACAATTAGCAAAAATCAATTTAAGCATTCAATCAAACTACTTACGACTATTTACAAATATCATGATAGAGTGAAAATAATTGTTAATCTTGGAAGGTTCAGTGTATTCTTTTAACTGAAGCAAAGATCATTTATTTATTACATTTCAAAAATTTGGAATCATTTCATCATGGAATCATGAATGTATCTCGTCTCTCCCAAACATAAAGATAGAATATTTTTTCAATTTCTATCGTTGGTTGATTCTTTTACCAACAGCGTATTTCTTATTCGAAGACGGACTTCTGTTGTAGGCTGCTATTACCAAGTCACCTTATTTGTAAAAAAAAAATTATACTTCTTCATAACAAAAGAAGATTTTGCGGCCACACGTTTTAACAAAACTTCTTTACATAAAATGAACTATTAAATTAAATTTCATTTAAGCTTCAAAGCATTCAAATAAAATGGTTAATAATAATCTTCTGCCGAGTCTTTCGTTGATAAAGAATAGATTTTTTGCTTAAATAAATAAAAAACTGTCAGACCTTTCTAGGAAAAAAAAATTCGCGTTTCATTTACGTTCATCTCACCGACTTGCTTCAACTTAGCTTTTATACAAGAAATTGTCTCACTGTAATATTTATCCTGTTTTGCTGAAAACAAGTGAGTGTTCATGCCCTGCAAGGCAATGTTCTCCCACCTCACCCCTACTGAGTTTTAACACAAATATCAAAATTTGAACAATTGTATTTTAAATAAAATTGAGTAGTTTTCGTTTTAAAAGGTTACATTTTAAAGAGATTTTTGGTCAAGAAAAACACAGTGACTTAATGTTGTGTTAACTATTTTTTACTTTACTTTTTTTTTTAAAGATACTTCATTCCAAGTTAATAATAATTAGTAAATCGGATTATAAATATTTACGATTTTCAAAATACTTTTGCAGAAAAAAATATTCTAAGAAACTCGTCAGTTGACCCTGAAATCTCACGACAGTAGACGTTCGACAAAACAGGCGCTGCAGTTAGTTATCAGTTCTCGTCCCGAGTGCTGCCTCAGAGACAGCACTTCATTTACAGTCTCTCAGCCCGAAGAGAAGATAAGTTAGTACTATCCTGTGCATAAATTGGCCTACAGACTCTCATCCAGAGAGGAAGCCTATTAGCTATCCAGTGTGTACCTTATTTACAGTTTTGACGTGGAATCCTACCATTTAAATATATGTCTTTAAATGTCTGTTGTATATTAATCTTTGTAGAGCGTGTTGGGAGCTTGTAAATAAAGTGATGTGGTTTATACACTCAAGAACCAAAACATTATGACCACCTGTCAATAACGAGTTGGCCCACCTTTTAGCGCAACACAGCTTCAGCCCGCCTTGGCATGGATTAATACGACGACGACGATTTTGTAGGTTGACGGAGCTCCTGGTTTTAGGTAACCGTTAACTCCTTCTTTTGCATATGAAAGGGAAGTTACTTTAGCTTTAAGTCCATTGAATTAGTAATAAACAATTAAAATAGAGAAAAATAATAAATGTAGAATAAAGTTTTTTTTTCAATAAAGAATATCTAAAAAAAAAAAAATAATAATAATTATATTTTAATAATTAAAGAAAAGAAAAAGAGGGAATTTGAAGAATTACAAACTGAAAGTAGTTAAAATTACAAAAAGCGTTCCCAGAACAGTTTGTTAAGAGAATGAAATGGTAATGACGGGGAAAAAATCTGTGAATCGTACAAGGTCAGTTGCAAGTATGGATTAATAACACCACTTAATACCAGTTAATACCACATCCACTGATCACGTGCCTTCCACATCATCCAGGCGAGTTCATTGCAAATGTAGGGGTTGTCATAATGTTTTGGCTCTTGAGTGTATTTATATATATATAGATGGGGCTAATGTATAGAGAACGCTGCTAATACGCTGCACTATGTGTTGCCAGATATACGGAAGGAGCGGTTACAGTTTCATACATGAATTTTAAGAAACAGTAGGAACATAATTTTAAATAGAAAATATTCTAAATTAATTCTTAAGAAAACTTTTAATTTAACCTTTAAAACAATTTTTAAAAAAAATTTGCTTTGGAAAGCAAATATTATAAATTTGTTTTCACTCATAAATAAATTGGAGCTTATCGATTTTCTGGAATATTAAAACATATCATAAAATTAATATCATAATAAATATATCATAATTAATTTTCCGACGTAAAAAACTAAAGCAGTTTTATTACTGAGGGCCTTAAAAATATCCTAAAAGATTTTTCTCATGTGTTTTTTTAATATATAATAAAAAATATAAGTATATTTTAGGTAAGTTTTTTTTTGAAAATATAAGTATAATAAAGTATAATTTAATTACAAATATACAGGATGATTATAATTCCATATCCTGTCTAATAACAAAATAGGACATAGTTAATAACATAACAATAACATAATTATTATTATTCACGATTTAAATAAGTAAACTTTTTCCTTCTTGTGGGCGTTTCGTTTGAGTATGAACTAATTTATGGGATAAAAATTAATTATAATAAATGAATATCATTTTAAAATTTATTTGGTCCTTTTAAATTCTTTATTATATATATGATAAAAATATCAAGGATAAAAGAAAAAAAGTATTTTCTTCATGAAAAGAAATTCAATATACTAAAATATTTTATTAAAAACATAAATATGATGATATTTACAAATGAAAAACATAACATAATAGGATTTCCTTCACTTTTGACAGAAAAGAAATGTAAATGTCTTGATCCCTTGAAATCTTTGTTGCTAGCTGCAATGGATGATAAGCTTTATTTCCTTAATAATTTAATTTTTGTCTGAAAGAGAAAAGGATTATTAAAATACAAGTTTTCTTGAAATAAAATTGAATTACTTGCAACTATGTAATGACTACATCGCATATTTTTAAAAATTATGGTTTAGTTTTACTTATTAAAAAAATAAAACTAAATAAAAATTAAATTATAATTTACATAATCAAAAAATATTTATTAAAGGAATTCTGGAAATTAAATTAGAATTAAAAGGAAATATTTATTGGCTAGCACCCTGGTGTTGGTACCATTATGTTCGGGTTCGAGTCCCGTGTGGTGCCGTGGATGCTCGTAGAGGATCGGAATTCACCCAAACCATAGGTCCCGATCTCATGTGATCATAGAGCATCACAGAAGCAATCAGTCTTCTCACCACATCATTCCCAAATTGTAAATGGCACCTCAGCTCTAGGTACAGTGGTGTGGTGTGGCGTAGTAGTATTAGTGGTTCGGAATCTACGTTAAACTGTAGAACCCGATCTAAACAGCCTACGTCCACTGATGGCCGAGTGGCTAACGCTCTGGAACTCGGAGCCACTTTGCCGAGTTCGCCGCAGCGGTGCCGTGAAGTTTGCAGAGTGTTCGCAATCCACTTTAAACCGTATGTCCCGATCAAATATGATAGTAGAGTATTGTGGGGTAGTGTTACTTGCATCCGTAGCACCTCAAGCTACGCGTGCCCCCCTGGGCAGTGCTCAATGAGTAACAGCGCACCCTTTGCTTATGGCATAAAAAGACTCTCTGTATTTCCAGCGGCATTAAAACGATACGTTTTATTTTTTTTAAATGATTCGTTTCATAGTTAATTGCTACACAAAAAAACACGGCAAGAGTTTAAGAAAATCGTTAATTTTTTTGTATAAATTAAAAGGACTATTTTTATTTTCTGTTTATAATAGTTATATGCATTGTAAGCATGAAATGGGGAAAGGAAAACAAAGATTTTTAAAGGACAAATTTGTGATATTTATTAAAATTTAGTTCGTATGTTACCTGGGAAAAATAACGATAGCATTTTAAAAGTAAACAAAGAAAATGACATTGTTTGATAAGTTTCTGAGTATGGTATAACGACAACGATTTTTTGCCAGGTTGACGGAGAGCCTTGGTTTGCCTAGCAACCTCTATCTCTTGCTTTGTGAATGAGAGAAGCTTCTTAAGCTTTAAGCACTTTGATTAGATATGAGAAGGAGTAAGATATACATATATATATATTATAAATTGATTAAAAAATTAACTTATTAATATATTTTTTTAATTAATAAAAAATGTATGCATATATAATTTTTTATATTATTATTATAATTTTTAAGAAGGTGATAAAAAAATAGAAACAAAAGATTGAGGGGAAATTGTGACTCACCGGAGAAGCTTTGCATGATAATTCGGAAAGGAGGATATCAAAACGTTAACGAATACTATTCAGAACAGCGCGAGGTCTTTTGCGATTTTTAAAATCAGAAATGTAGTCATCATAGTTGCTTAGATCATTCAAAGCAGAATTATTAATATCGGGAATGGAGTTATAAAATTTTGTGCAATTTTTATAATCGAATTGTTTAAAACTTGGGAAGGAAAGAGCATGCCTCATTTCTGAAAAAAACAGGGCGACTTTGTAATCATGCGTAGGATTTTTATTTTCAATTCTTTTTGTATAATTTCGAAATTAGACAGCAGTATATTCCCAAATCGGAGCAATATATTCCAAAAATTCGGAACTCGCATATGCAAGTATTGAAAGCAAGTAAGCAAGATAAGTAAAGTTTTTTATTTTCCAAGGACATAGTAGAGTTCCCACAAATAAGTAGATACAATACGCGAATGCATCTGTTAAAAATTCATCCCTAAGATAGTTAATGTGAGGAACATGATTCAATTTACAATCTAAGATTACACAAAAATATTTAGTCTGCCCAGCCCAATTAATAGGATTATTATAAATTTTGATAGAAGGAGTATTAAGAACCCTTGGTAAGTTAAGTGTGGTATAACTTGAATGTTTTAAGTATCTCAGTATATGTTCAAAAGAATATACAATGTTTGGACGCACAAATAAAATAGTATAAAAAGATAAATTTATTTAAATAGTTTTGTGTTTATATATTTTGGTGTAGAGCTATTCAGTTATTTTATTGAACTTCTTCAATGTATACTATGCTTATGACAACAGGATTTTTTTATCATGCGAACGAAGGAATCAGTTTCCCCATTATTTCTTGTTTGGCTAAGTCCAAGGATCTTGTATACCAAGGGTGGTTAACCCGCGGCCCGCCTTGAATATTTTTCCGGCCCTTGAGATGTATTACTTTTTACAAAATATATTTATTTTATGATGGCCAAAGTAGTGGAAACCCATGTATTAAAAATACATTATGTGCATCCATCTATTCAAACATTAACTGTCGAAATGATGAGAAAAAATTAACTTTGATTTTAAAATAACATTCTTGCGAATTTATAAATATATATTGTTTTTTTTATGGTAGTTTACAGTTATGAGTTCTGCAGAATAATTAAAGTATATTATGCGAACTCATGACGCCCACGCATCTTGAAACATTTAATATAACAGGTTCTATGTGTTACTTAAAAATTGACCTCCAATGGCGCAGTGACCATCCCTAGATACGCACAGCTGATTGTTGACCAAACCAGACTCTTAGTTCAAGTTGTTAGCTCTTTTGGTTCAACTTACTCCTGCGAATTGTTTTTTTTTTTTTTGAAAATGAAATTAACCAAACACAAAACACGTTCAAATATAACATAAACTTAACAAATGATTTAATTTTTTATTTCCTTTACATTTTATATTTTTATATTTTTTATATTTATATATTTTACATTTCTTTGCAGTGTGCGTTTAGTATCATTATTATTATATTATCTATGCTTATATGTAAGAATAATAGCGAACACAATCATAATAACTCATCATGCTTCAATTTTTCACTCCCCAAAAAAAAAATGTCTATAGTGGGTCTAAATCGAATAGGGGGGGATATATAAGTTTACATGCATGCCCGAGGAGTTAGGATGCCTTTCCAAAGTGGCCCCAAGGTCATTTGGGTTTGCGGCCACTTTGGAAAGACCCTGAGTAGACAATGAGGAGTAAGGCAGAAGTAAAGATGTTTGGGGCACATTTATAAACGTCAAATCTGATGATCATCAACAAAGTCCGGATAGGGAGAAGAGAAAATTAAATTTGGTAAATTTTCATTTACTTATTTATCTCATATAATTGCTATTTTAATTTTTTTCATATAACTTCATGAATGTAGAATAGCAAATAACAATAGGAAACAGTACGTTTTTTTTCCATAGGTAGGATTTAACCATTTTCTCTTTAGATCTTAAAGAAAAATTCCTTTAGCATGTATTCCATTTATTATTTCAATGTTCTGGAATGAATTAAGGACGTATACCGATAAAGGCTGCATAAAAGTAAAATTTAATGAATAAATAATATTTGATGTGATTAATCAAGAATTTTTCTTTTACCTTAATGTCACCGGAGAACAAAACGACCAAGTCCATGACCGAAATCGACAGCCCCTACTCCCATGATTCCTCTTCCAAGACCGACAGGAGACGTTTCAAGAAGATCAGGTCTCCCCTGACTCAACAGGGGTGAGTCAAAGGGGGTTATTCCGGAATCGATTGCCGACAGAGATGTCCTGGAATCTCCTTCCGCTGATGCAATGCCAGGGGGACTTGGACTGGTGGACTTTTTCACGATCTCGCATTTCAGATAGAAGGGAATATTTTCCTTTTTTCTTCATTCCTTTCAGATTAATACACACATAAAAAATTCTTTTATCATTGTAAGAAGCTGTGTTCAGTTCGCCAAATTTTTCGTCTGAGGTGAAAGTGACGTCGTATTTATTAGAAATCTGAAAAGTGAAAGAAAAATAATCTTTTTCAATTCCTTCTATTAGCTCACGCTCTCCTATATATATCTTGTTCAAATTTTCAATCGTTCATAAAATACTTTTGAATCATCCACTCAAGTTAAAATACATTTTTTTGTAGCGGACGACACTGGATGTGAATACAGTTTATTCAAATATTTATTAATTTATTAAATTTAATTAATTAATTTTAGTTTTTTTTTTAGATTTAAGTTGCACGTATCTACCAATAGAGGGCGCCAGATAAACTTAAAAATGAATGAAAATTATTTATAATGGACTTTCTGCAATAGAGTGAAAAAAAAAGTAGAATTAACTTTAAAAGTTTTTTTTTATAGTGCTTGTTTTATCATAAATCAAGAATATGAATATGTATAGAACTTGATTTTGTAATGAGTACTCTTAGAATATGTCATATGAAATGTATATGCTACGGTTATGTATTATTGAGGACATTATTATGGCAGCATAGTTGTACTTTCTCATCCTATATCACGCATAATTGTCAAATGTGGCATTATGGTAGTAATTTTGCTTCATACAACGTATGATCAGGGTATTATACTGAAAAAAAGCATTTTACACCATCAATCGAGTCAAATAAACAATTTAAATCAGGGGTGGCCAACCCGCGGCCGGCTTGAATATTTTCCGGCCAGTGAGATTTATCACACTTTTACAAAATATATTTATTTTACAATGGCCAAAGCAGTGAAAATCAATGTATTAAAAAAAATACATTACGTGTGCATCCAACTGTTCAAAAATGAACTGACGAAATGATGAGAAAAAAAAATTAACTTTGATTTAAAAATAATATTCTTCCGAATATAAGACAGATATTGCCTGTTTTATTTATTAGTTTACAGTAATGCGCGTGCATCTTAGAACATCTAATATAACAAGTTCTACGTTTCACTTTTAAATCATCTCAGTGACCATCGTAGATACTACAATTGATTGTTGATTGCAGAGCAAACCAGACTCTGAGTTGAAGTTGTGAGTGCTTTTGGTTCAGCTTACACCTGCGAATCGTTTTTCTAAAAATGAAATTGACTAAATAGAAAACACGCTCAAACGTAACGGACGCTACCCTGCAACACTCATTACGATGTACACATACCCACATTGAGATCGATATGCAAAAGCTACGTGAAAGCTACTTGGAGAAACACATATCGCACTTGTAAACAATATATTTTTTAATGATTTCATTTTTTTATTTCGTTTATATTTATATATATTTTCTATATTTCATTTTTTAGAGTTCTATATTTCTTTACAATGTGCATTTGACATCATTATCATTATTATAATATCTATGTTTACATGTAAGAATCATAGTCAACACATGCGAAAATAATAACTCATCATATTTCAATTTTTCACTCCCAAGAAATGTCTATAGTGGGTCTAAATTTAATAGGGGGACATATGATTTTATATGCAGCCCGTGGAGTTAGGATGCATTTCCAAAGTCGCCCGCAAGATCGTTTGGGTTGGCCACCTGAAGTAAACCAATGAGAAATTATTTACGATCGAAAAGAACAGAGCATCAATTTTCCTAACTTATTTATTGCATTTATTTTATATAATACAAAAAATTATCGATTAATACGAAAATTAAATCTAACTTTTTAGTTTGTTGTTTTTTATCTGATTTTTAGTAAATGAAAATAAATTTGGAGAAGAAATTACTCACTTTTTTTCTCTGTGTCAATATGAATTTCAGAAATCTGTGGGCGAAACAAAGCGCTGGCGTTAGATAATATCGTTAATGAAACCAGAGTTGTGGTTACAGCTAAAACTAATATTAGCATCATGATTATCTGGAAAAAAAAGATCTTTGTTCTAAAAAAATATCAAAGAACAAATAATATATTTCTAATAATAATAATAATAATAATTTATGTATTTCAATGACAAGTAAAAAATTTACATATTATACTACTGTGTCCAAAAAGTAAGACCAATGTTCAATTTAAAATTCCGGTGCTTATGAAATTTTAATTTTTTTTTTTTCTTTTATAGATTGCTGGCACTGCCCTTCACATATGTGTGAAATTTCAAGCCAAAATATTCATTAGTGACTATTAGTCTTGGCTTTGTGAGACGTTAAAACTGATTCAGTCGATTTTGAAATGTCTGCATTGAGCAAAGAACTTGCATTCAATTTTGTTTGCGGAAACGTATAGAATGTTGCAGAAGGCATTCGGTGAGCATTTCTATATTGGAAGGAAATTTTTGGAAGTGGAATAAACAGTTCAAAAGAAGGCAGAGAATGGTCGACCCTCAACTTTAACCGACGAAGCTCACGTCCAAAAAATAAAAGATTTAGTGCTTGCAAACCGTAGATTTACAATTAGAAAACTTCCTGATGATGTTGGAATTTCAAAAGGCCAATTTCCCAAAATGGAAAGGTCAATTCCATTTTGGGCCTCAAATGCGTCAATTCTTGATTGGTACCGAAAACACTGAATACGCCAGCTCACACTGCATTGATTCTTCTTGATTTTTCGTCAAAAATGAATTTCATATCGTTTCACAACCACCGTATTTCCACCGTGCGACTTCTGGCTATTCCCTAAACTGAAAAGACTACACCGTTTTGAGTCGATTGATTCAACGCGAATCGGCGCGCGCTTTGAAGGCCATCCCTGCCGATGACTTTTTAACATGAATTGAGGATTAGAAAAAGTTGGCATAAGTGCACTGTGACCGGAGGGGATTTCTTTGAAAGCAATGAAGCAAATTTGGAAGAATAAATAAAAGAGTTTTTGAAAAAAAAAAAAATTGGTCTTACTTTTTGGGCACAGTAATATTTGAAATTTTTAAATAATAATAATAATAATTTATGTATTTCAATAACAAGAAAAATTTTTTTAATATATGTTACAAATGCCATGTAAATTGAATGAGATAAATAAATTAATCAATACCATGGTTACAGTGATTTAAATATAACAAAAATAAAAGATGATAAAAATGTAACTTTATTGCACTTATCTCATTTTATTATCAGTAAAGTAATCAAAGTTTTAATTTTAATGTGATAAATTAAAAAGTAAACCTGATGCTAATTAAACAACCTTTGTGATTCATTTTAACTTAAAAATGAAATAAAATTTCAGTTTCATGTAAAAGTGAATTCATTTCATTATTATATTAAAATTTCTTAAAAGTGAATTAAAAAAAAAATATCAGTAAATTTCATTTGTTAAAAATGAATTTACAATTCATAATTGTAAATTTCATTTGATAAAAATGAATTCAGTAAATTTCATTTTTATTAACTTAAAATTAATAAAATTTCATAAATAATTTAAAAAATATTGTTTAAAATAGTCATTTAACATCAAATTAACACAATCTTTAGATAAATTATATTTATTTTGATTTAATAATGTTTCAGAAATATGACCAGTATATGACGCACACATGATTCTCATGCATAACTCATATGCTATTCCCCTTATATAAAATATATATGATTTAAAAAGGAATAAGGGATCATTATTTAATAATGAAGAAAAGTTTTAAAGGGTAAAAGCATTTAAAATAAGGATGCATGACTTGATAAAATGGGCCTATAAAACAAACAAAAGCCTTGAATTTAAAAATTTAAAATTAAACAAAACGTGATAAAATTTAATACATTCAATATATTATAAAATGTAATGCTTTATGGATACTTAAAGAATTATTTTTAATTATATTTACATATAAATTGAATAAAATACACGATTAACTAATATTTACAATGTTTTTATTATCAACATTTTTCAAATTTAACAGATACAAAATGCAAAATACACTATTTCGCTTTTTACGCATAACTTAATATAAATATTGAAGACATCCTGTTTTCTATAAAATTTAAAGATGAAGTTATTATTGAAACATAGTAATCCTTAAATTTCTACTTCAAAAATGAAAAAAAAATTAAAAATGAAAATTATGCAAAATACTATATGGATCCATACATAATAGTGCTTAATGTAACGCTTGCTCACATAATATTTGCTCACCTCATTAACACATAATATTGCTTAATAATAATTGTTTCTCACAACTGAATTTCTTCAAACGTTATTTTTTAAAATTTCAAGATGAAGTAATTATTGAAACATAATAATCTTTAAATTTCTACTTCAAAAAAACGAAAGTTATACAAAAATACTATATGAATCCAACAGATAGTAAAGCTTAATGTAATGCTTGCTCACATATTGTTTACATTACGTTTGCTCACATAATTAATATATATTATTACTTAATATAACGCTTGCTCACATCATTAACACATAATATTACGTAATATAACGCTTGCTCACATCATTAACACATAATATTACTTAATGTAATGCTTTCTCACATATTTAGCTCATATTTTAGCTGACATCATTAATACATATTATTGCTTAATAATAATTGCATCTTACAAGTGAATTTCTTCAAACTTGTACTTGTTAAAGATTGTGCAACAAAGAAATGAAAGCAAAAGTTCATTGCTTACCTTTCACACGTTAAATAATCGGCTCTTGTCTGGATGTCATGAGATAGGATAGGCTGTTCTCATGCTTGGCAAGACACCATGTCTGTATTTCCGAACGTTTTAGCAAACACGCGGAAGAATTCCATGTACTAAGAAACAAGAACTGCAGGCCTTGAACGCATTCGGCTACTCCACCCTTTGAATAATTTAGGGAAAAAAAAAGAACTTTCTCTTCCGCATTTTGGACCTTCTGAGCATGAAACCGAACGCGACTGGACATTTGGACAAGAATTTTCCAGCTTTTGTGCTCGGATATGTAATAAGTGAAGGTCATCTGGTTATGAGGCATTGAGCTGCAGTGTGAGACATTGGCCCTTAGGTTCTCAGAAGTATCTTTCACATTTTATAAATAAAAGACTGTTTTTCAGTTTAAAACGTTTTGAAGGCCCATTAAGTTAAAGAAAGATATACATGACTTTTACCCCTCCAAGTGCTTGAAAAGGAATGAGCTCACATTTGGGATACACATCAAACTATTTTCAATATTCTTATATCAATATTCCTAATTCTATATATAATAATAATAATAATATATATATATATTTTCCCCAATGCAGCTGGCAAACAGACATGGACGTCTTTGATGCCTTAAGGCCAGCGCTGCATAGACGTTACTCACTTTGCATTACCTAGAGGGTGCGTGTAACTTTGAAGATACGGACGCGGAGTAACAATGCCCCCGCAACGCTCTACGATCCTATTAGGACCGGGACCTACGGTTTCAAAGTGGATTCCGAACCACTACAAACATCCATGGCACCGCCGGGACTCGAACCCAAAACCTGTGGTACCGAGCGCCAGAGCTCTAGCCACACGGCCATTCAGGCCCTATAATATATATATATATATATATATATTCGATAATTCTTCTAACAGCGTAAGTTTATTAGCATTGATCTGAAAATTAATTATGCCTGAAATTTTATTATTATTATTATTATTGTTATTGTTATTATTATTATTAATATTAGAAATTGTTCCAAATTATTATTAAAATTATTGTTATTATTTTAATTATTAATATTAGAAATTGTTTAAAATTATTATTGAAATTATTGCTATTATTATTATCATTATCATTAATATTAATATTAGAAATAATTGCAAATTATTATTGAAATTATTGTTATTACTACTGTGCCCAAAAAGTAAGACTGCTTATTTTTTTCAGAAACTATTTATTTATTCTTCAAAATTTATTTTTCATCGCCTTCAAAGTAATCCCTCGGGACACAATGCACTTACGCCGACTTTTTTGTTTCCAATCCACAACGCATGCTGAAAAGGCATCGGCAGGGATGGCCTTCAAAGAGCTCACCGATTCACGTTGAATCACTTCAATCGACTCAAAGCGGCGTCCCCGGATGAGTCTTTTGAGTTTAGAGAATATCCAGATGTCGCAAGGTTTGAATACGGTGGTTGTGGAACGATATGGGTTTCATTTCGAGAAGAATCAATCATGATGGTAGAGCGTTGCAAGGGTATTGTTACTCCGCGTCCGTTGCCTATCTTCAAGCTACAAGCGACTCCTGGGTAGTGCTAGTGAGTAATGTCGGTATGCTTGCCTTAAGGCATCCAAGACAAATGTGTAAGTGTTTGCCAGCTGCATTAGGAAAAAAATATTTGCTATTATTAGAGGCAGTCGTTTTTATCGTAGAACTATACTGCTTAAATGAGATTATCATCATCAGCTTTTTATCTTTAATCATACCTTTTAAGATATGTATCATATTTATGTAAGTTAAAAGATATATAAAGTTTCTAGTTCACAGAAGACGTGCGTTGCAGTCACTGAGTTGAAAAATGAGTCATGTTTGGTGTCAATAAGAACAAAGAATCTGAAAATATATGCAACTTAAATCTAAAAAAAACTAAAATTAATTAATTAAATTTAATGAATGAATTAATATTCGAAAAAACTGCATTAACAGCCAGTGTCCTCCACTATAAGTTAAAAAAATGTTTTTGAACTCGAATGGATGAATAAGAAGTATTTCATGAACGATTGCAAATTTGAACAAGATATATATAGGGAGAGTGTGAGCTAATAGAAGGAATAGAAAAAAAAAAAAAATTCATGTCTCTCCTATTGGGAAGAATTGAACCTTCTACTTTAGAAACCACAGCTCTAGCGAATAATCTTGATATATCGGAATTATAAAAAATGCAAAAATTGCAAAAATGTTGATTCAAAGATGATTCAGATTTCACTCGTTTTAACGTTGCTCATAAAAATTGGAGTTGCTTTTTCTGTCTGTTGCTAAGAGCCCCATTTTTAGCAAGCGATGGTTTTAATGCAGAGTGGCCACCCCAAATGATCTT
The DNA here is from genome assembly GCA_021605095.1 of Caerostris extrusa. Classification (NCBI taxonomy): domain Eukaryota; kingdom Metazoa; phylum Arthropoda; class Arachnida; order Araneae; family Araneidae; genus Caerostris; species Caerostris extrusa. The sequence continues at coordinate 30,976 of BPLR01018860.1, forward strand.
GCGGGCCACTTTGCAAATGCATCCCATATTAGATTTAGACCCACTATAGGCATTTTATTGGAGTGAAAAATTAAAACATGATGAGTTACTATTTTGATTCGAACACACATTGCAAAAATTTATAACACTAAAAATGAAATATAAAATATATGTAAATGTAAACGAAATAAAAAAAAAATGAAATCATTAAAAGATATTTATTTTACGAGTGTGATAAGTGTTTCTCCACTCTTCCACTTAGCTTTTGCAAATAGATCTCCATTTGGGTATAACAGGTGGGCTGAAAAGTACGTAGGCTGACACATAAGATGGCGCTACTAGTATTAAATCCATATGATTTTAGTTAACACTAACCTTCAAATGACACGTGTATAAATTTGACAGTTGTTGCACTATTAGTATGTGAGTTATAGCATTTTTAGTGAAGTTATAGCATTTTTTTAGTGTTCATCCCGTGCAGTCCACTCGGTGACTGTCGATTGGACTCCGGTGAAATAATGGAGCCATGTTTTCATCCATTGTCACACATCGACGCAAAAATTCGGGTTTATTACGATTGAACAGCTCCAAACACTGCTTAGAATCATCCATTCGTTGTTGTTTTGGGTCGATTGTGAGCTCTATGCGGCACCCACTTTGAACAGAGCTTTCGCATATCCAAATATTCATTCACGATATGTCCAACACGTTCCTTTGATATCTTTAGGGTCTCAGCTATCTCAATCAACTTCACTTTACGGTTATCAGAAATTATTTTTGGGGACTTTTTTTGATGTTTTCGTCGGTAACAGCCTCTTTGGGGGTTCTCGTCCTCGGTGCTCATTTCGCCTCGTTTAAATTTAGCAAACCACTTCTCTATGGTTGATTTTCCTGGTGCAAAGTACGAATAATGTTTATCAAGCCAAGCCTTGGTTTCAATAGTATTTTTTTCGCTAAAAACAATGCTTTATTAACACACGAAATTCCTTTCTATCCGTTTTTTTCAAACTAACAAAAGTTGCTTCACTAAAAATGCTATAACTCACATACTAATAGTGTAACAGCTGTCAAATTTATACACGTGTCTTTTGAAGGTTAGGGCTAACTAAAAATCATATGGTTTTAATATTAGTAGCGCCATCTGTGTGTCAGCCGCCTACGAATATATAATAACTTATAACTTTCTTATCTACTGTGAAACTCATATTTTATAGTTTAGATTAGAAAATAAAATTTTTTATTTTTTTTCTTCACTTTTTTGTAACCAAATAATATCCGATAAAAGTGATAGGTGTTGCAACAAGGTTTTTTTTTCTTCAACAAAAATCACAATTTTTAAGGTGGAGTCTTTTTTTTTTAAGGCATTGGAAACAATTAAATTGAATTAAAAAAACTGAAATTGGTAAGGACGTTTTAAGTGGGAAGTTTACAGAAACAGTTGCAGAACACTTCAACGAGTTTTGTACAAAGCAGTAAATTAGCTAAATTTATTGGAACATAATTTAAAACTCGGCACATTTAACCGACAGAATTAGAGCAAGGCTTTTGGAAAGTGTTTGCAAATGGTTTGATAAATACAAATAAAAAAAAAAAAAAAAAATTGCTACTAAATGCTACTTGTCCACTGTTGTAATTATTTTATTCTATTGATTGATAATGAAATGGTAAAATTTTTTAAACTAATTTAATTTTAGTTAAAATCTAATTTCATTACATAAAAATTTAGTTCAAATATTCGTTTTTTTGTGTGTGTGCGATTATGAATCATTTTTTATAAAATAATTCTTCATTTATTTTGCTTTTTCATATATGATTTTTTATTCCACTCATGTATTATCTATGTATAACTGTATAATTATGTATAAACTTTTATCTCACTGATGGTGATAAAAGGAGGTATAGTTTTGGGACAGAGAGGGCTTCCGGCGCCAGCTTACACTGTATAGATTCTTCGTGACTTTTTCACCAAAAATGCAACCCACATAGATCCACAACCACCCTATTCGCACAGTGCGACTTCTGTCTATTCCCTAGACTCAAAAGACCACCTGAGGGCACCGTTTTGGGTTGATTGAAGAGATTCATCGTGAATCGGCGCTCTTTGAAGACTGTCCCGGCCGACGACTTTTTAGCTTGCATTGAGGATTGGAAAAAAGTTGACATGAATGCATTGTGTCCGGAGGATTACTTTGAAGGCGATGAAATAAATTTGGAAGAGTAAATAAAGAATTTTTAGAAAAATTGGTCTTACTTTTTGGGAACAGTAGTAAGTTGTTTGATATATCAGTTTGATTGTGAAATAGAAAAAAGGCGTGTTTATTGAAATAAAAAAAACCCTTTCAAATACAATTCCAAGCAACAAAATCATTTATTGAATTATCTTTACTTTCTAAATTATACCCATAATTATAAAATTGCAAAAAAGAATATTAAAATAAAAATAATAAATCCTTTATTTTATATATTTGACTATTTAAAGAGGAATTAATGTATTTATTTCATATAATATTAAAACGTAATATACGAAGTAAAAATCTAATCTCTATATAAAACACATGATGATTATTAAAATGTATTGTTGATAACAATACATTTTAATAATAGGTTTTAATACTAAAATTTATTTGGAATTTTTAATTAGTGATTCAAATTATTTTTGCTGATAGGTTTCAATACTAAAATTTATTTGAAATTTTTAATTAGTGATTCAATTTATTTTTAATGTTTCTCAAATGATATTACAGAAAGAAATATGTTGGTGGATATCATTTTATAAAAGTATTTTTACCAAATGCTAACCTAATTATTTGCAATAATATTAATATATTTTCATATTATTTTTTAAGGTAAAAGAGTTCTTAAAGAAAGGCATTTTCTACAAATTAAATATACTTATTATAATAACATAATTATTTTTAATTATTCCAATTTACTGTAAGTAGCTGAATAAGAATAATAAAATAGATGTTATATTTATAATATGTAATTTTGTTGAATTTTATTTACTTTTTCTGTTTAATTTATTTTTGATTTTTTTTAAACTTTTTGAATATGAATCATCTTTCATTTAAATTATTAGTTCTTCTATTAATTGAATTGTTATTAAATCACATAATTAAAATGTATAGACCAAAATTAGAAATAGTAGAAAATAAAATTATGTATTTCTTGAATAAAGTTAAATTAGAATCGAAAAATAATATTGACAAAACCACAAAATTTCCAACTGAAAATATTTATTTACAATTTACACTCACAAATTAAATTAAAGTTGTGGGCATTCAAATGAATATGTTATTCATGCAATAACTTTCAGATTTTTGAAATTTTAAAAAAAAAAATAATTTAATTCAATATTGGTGTGGAGGTAAAATTCTACATGGAGCGTGGAGGTAAAATTCTGCATGGAGCATGGAGGTAAAATTTCTGTCGTCACATTTGTGTATGAAATCTAGAAAAAAATAGAAATTAGATGAATATGTAGTTTTTTATTTACTTTACTATAAAAAAAAGCTATCGTAGTCATTAAATATCTAAAATTCAATTAAATAGCAATTCTAAATATTAGTAATATGAAATATTAACAATTTTAGTAGTCTAAGCATTAGTAATTCGTCGATTAAAAATTTTTTTTCTAAAATTATATAGAACATACTAATTTTTTGAAATTAAAATTTAATTGCAATTAAATAATCAACTATTGAATATATAATTTCAATACATTCAATCATAATATCATTTCTCTACCTCAAAAACAGATCTGTCAATCGCTTTCATCTCTAAAAATAATGAAATTTGGAAGTCCTTATCAAAGATAACCATCTCATCAGATAATCGCAGCACGATGGCCAAGTGGCTAGCGCTCTGGCCTTTGGTACCACAGGCTTCAAGTTCGAATCCTGACGGTGGCATGGATGTTTGTGAGGGGTTCGGAATCCTCTTTAAACTGTAGGTCCTCGGTGTAATTAACCTAAAGTGTGCAAAAAGTGACTGTAGAGCGACAAAAACCAAACTATCAAATAATCTTTTTCGAATATATTGTAGAAAACCAAATTTTCAAAGCATCGCTTCAGCAATAAACCTATCCAAAATCAGCAAATAAATCCAACTACTCATCTTACCTTTGAAATGACTCTAGCAATGGCAATAAAACTAAGGCCCGAATTTCTGTCATATTTAACTGCAGAAAAATTTCAAATTAAATATGTATTAATATTTTGAAGCTTTTCATCTATTACAGACATAACCCTTCTTCTACTTGTAAATGGATTTATAGATTTATCAGCCACCATTTCCCTATAATAGAAAAAAATCCTTCAACATAATAATTGCAGAATAATTTTTCCGAAAACAATGCTTTCATAACGTCGATTTTGACAATAAATCCATTCAGATTACATAACCGAACTTCTACAAACAATAGAGAAGAACAAATTTCCAGTCGATAATTTCAGAGAAAATAGATAATAAATCGACTTTTTCAATAACTTGAATAAGAGACAGAGAAAAATAAAAAATAAACTTACGTGTGGATTTATTTATATGTTTTTATGTTAAATGTTTTGATATGTGTACATTTTTATATATAGATGTTTTAAATATTTTTCCATGCGCTTTATATGTTTTCATGTTTTATATAATATCTGTTATTTGTCTTTCACCCAAAAACGTTAAAAAAATGTTGTATCTTTGTGTGTGTCTTTATTAGAAATGTACAGTAAAAAAGCTTCAATTTTAATATTTATTTCATTGCATATCTTCACAGTCCAAATGTTTTGGTGGATTTTTCATATCTATATTTATTTTCGTTGTTTACATTATATATATGCATACATTGTTAATACCATTTAGCTTTTACATTTTTAAAACGAACACATACTTTATATACAGGGTGATTATAATTAAGTCCCACTTTCCAAATGCTGTAAAAGAAGCACTCCTCAGAATTAGTTCACATTTGAACTGAAGATACTTGAAGAAGATGGAAACGGTACGGCATCAAACAAAAGTTCCAATGTGTTTTAATAGATAACGCTGTAAGTGGCATAAAGAAAGTGAATACGGCTTCCAGTGATACTTGAATCGAAATCACAACGTATTTGGCAGGAATTGCACATTAAACCAACTGTAGTGTTCAATGTGCTTGACTATTTCGGTTTTGGACGGAAAAAATTAACTTCCAAGTCATTCAACAATTGTGACACTGTTGGTTAGTGGAAAGCCCATCCACCACGGCTAGGTCATATGAAATTGATGGAAAAATCGGTGGAACTGTTTTTGGAACTTTTTTGATGCCATACCTTTTCCACCTTCTTCAAGTATCTTCTGTTCAAATGTGAACTCATCTTTGACGAGTGCTTTCTTTTTTTTTTACAGCATTTTGAAAGTGGGACTTTAATTATAATCACTCTGTATAGGTATAACAAACATCAACCCTAAAGAATCTGGATATAAATTATTTATATCCAGATGCTTTAAAAGGTTCATATAGATTACTATATGAAGAAGGGATAAAGAGTAGGCAAATATGCTGAAGAATTCATTTAACTTTGATTATAATCAGCTTAAAAGAAAAAGTTGTTTCCGGCAGATGGGATAGTTGCAACTAATAGAATTTAACATTTTTTTAATTAATAAATGCTATTTTTCCTTTTGCATAATTGTGGACGAGCATTTCTTTGTAGTTGAAATTTAATTAAAATTTTATTATAAATTAAAGAGAAAAACTGTTGAAAATTTACTTTGGGACGTTTTTATTTTTAGTTATACTTATTCATCCCTTTTGCAAACAAAAGTTACAAAAAGAGGAAACATAAGTAGTGGTCAATTAAACTTAAACGCCAAAATGAAAATCCTGTTTGATGCTAGTAATAATTATGCTAGCTTGTAATGACGTTAAAGAAAGTAAACAAGCAAATGAAGCATTTATGTATAGTAAACTTTGGAGAAGTAGTTAAAAAAAGTTTTTTACGTTTTTTTCTTTGAAAATAACTAGTGCTTTTTGGAACTTTTTTTTGATGCCATACCGTTTCCTTCTTCAAGTATCTTCAATTCAAATTTGAACTCATTGCGAAGCGTGTTTCTTCTTTTTTTTTTTTTTTACAGCATTTTGAAAGTGGGGACGGAAGGAGTGACCAAATGTTAAAAATCATTGTTATTACTTGAATTGGTTTTAAAATATTGTTTAAATTATAGCAAAAACATTAAAAATTTTTAAATATCCGCCTTTATATTACTTAAAGTTCAGCACATAAAGTTCGAAAAATATTACATTTGAGGGATTTACGAAATACCAGTGATAAGACAAAAATAAATTTCACACACAAAAATTAAAATAAAAAACAGAACATATTTATTTCCAACAATACAACTGCCTAATATAAATAATAAATATTATTTGTGTCCCAGAGAATAGAAAACTAATTCGATGTGCAGAACATTCCACTAGATGTGAGCATAGATTTACATTATGAAGTAGAAAGGTTGGAGAAGTGTTCCCATTTTACAGAAAGGCGATTTATTATGAGTTTTTGAATGTCAAGTCCACAGAAGAAGAAAGGGAAGCAGCAGTAGGAAGGGGCATATTTGGTATTTCAATTTGAGCAGATAGTTTGATGATGGTAGTCATATGCAACTGTTTAGAATCTATAAGGAAAAAAACATTTATTAGAGAACAAGATGAACAATTTTAATATTAAAAAATACTTTTAATGAAGGATTTCAGCAATTGTTTTTTATTATGATTGATTATGCCAAACTTTTAAATGTATTCTTACATGCAAAATATTAGACATAATAAGCATATAAATACATTCTTTATTTCGTTGTTGTTCTAATGCAAGTTGCAATACATAGACAGTTAATCTTTATGCGATAAGCAAAGGCTGCACTTTGGTAGTAACACAATAATAGTAATTCATTATGTTTCAATTTTTTACTCCAAAAAAAATGTCTATAATGGATCTAAATCTTATATCTATAGTGGATTAAACTTATTAGTGGATTATAGTGGACATCAACTTATGTCTATAGTGGATCTAAATCTAATATAGTGATATATAATTTATTTGCGTCCCGCGGAGTTAGGATGCATTTTCCAAAGTGGCCAGCAAGATCATTTGATTGGCCACCCCTGATCTAGACGAAGCCGACGAACCCGTGTGGTGTCATGGTTGCAGAGAAAAGGGGTTATTCTTTTTGTGATCGAGCCTTCGCAGGTAGAAGACTAACTGGCCCGTGACGCTGACATTTACGCGGTAGGGTTGTCAGACCTACGCCCAACAGTCATATTAGACCAGGACCTACGGCTTAAAGTGGATTCCGAACCACTACAAACATTCATGCACAGCCGAGACTCGAACCCCAATCCTGTGGTATCAAGCGCCAGACAGCTAGTCACTTTCCGGCCATCAGGCCCATTGAGAATTTGAAGTGAATTGCAAACTGTAATTGATTACAAGAAAATTTTCGAAGCCTATTACTACTAATACTTTTACAATCTATTACTACCGTAACACCAAGTACTTGTTTTTCCTTAAGAATTTTGCATTGATATTTATGTAAGATTTGCAAAATGTCTTTGCGTTAAAAATAAATAATATATTAAATTCAAATTAACATAAAAGCTTTTGCTTCAAACTAATTTTTGCAGCCGTAAACATAAATTACAGAAATTATAAATTTCCATTTCACTTAATTAAAAGTAAGATAATTCCAAGCAAGATGAAAACGACGTAAATGAATCATTGCCTGTTAAATAAAAAGGCAATGACAATTCTTTTCGCGGTTAACTGGATAGCCATTAAAATGCATAAATTAATTTTAATATGACGAATAAAAGTGATGCATTTTAATTTGAAATAAATATTTATTTATTAATGGAGGTCAGCGACATTTATTTACTTTATACAATCTTATATAAAACATAACCACGAAATAATTTATTAGAATACACGACGCAACTAAAAGTTGGAACTTATCAGAAAACGTATATACTACAATTGAACTTGAAAGATTTAATGGTAGAGTCCCTTGCCAAGACCTGCCATATCCCAATCCAAGGGAGCCACCATGAGCAAGCAAGACCAGCCCAAGACCTGCTCCGTAACCAAGTCCAAGAGGAGCTCAAGACCCAGGGCGGCTCGTGTCCGATAACACCACCATAAGCTACAGGGGCGGCGACGGCCAATGGGGCAGCATAGGGAAGCAACGTGTCCAACAGCTACAGCTGGGGCCACGTGGTTGACGACTGGGGCGACGGGTCCGGCGTAGGGGCTGGCGATGAGGGCTGCGGCCGGGGCGCTGGCGGCGGTTCCGGGCTCGTTGGTCTTGACGGTGGCCCCTGAATCTCGTGTCCGTCGGCGACGTAGTCCACCCGTCGGGCCCTACCGTCGATGTCGGCGATGGTGTAGGATCCCTTCCTGTTTCCGTGGGCATCTCCTACTTCGGATCGGGAGTTGGTGGCACCCAAACCATCCTTGATGGTGTAGCCGAAAGCATTGTTGCCGTAAGCCTAAATAATTAAAAAAAAAGACATCTGAAATATTCATAATAAAAGAATGGTAATCTTTTCTTATTACGAAAGATGCCTAAAGATAATTAAAGTAAATACCAGGTTTGTAGATATGAAACTTGAATTTTTGAATAGAAAATGCAAATTTAATAGAAATAACAAACTATGTTACTCTTACACCACATCACATCACTGTCCCTAGAGCTGAGTTGCTCTTTTACATTGTGGGAATGCTGTGGGTGAGAAGAAGTCTGATTGGGCTCTGTTATGCTCTACGGTCATATGAGACCACCACTACTACATTACTACTACACTACACCACATCCACAGTTGGTCCTATACAGTTTGGGAGTGATGTGGGTGAGACGAAGTCTGATTGAGCTCTGTAAGGCTCTACGGTCATATGAGACCAGTACCTACAATTTAAAGTGGATTCCGAATCCTTGTAAACATCCATTGTACCATCGGGATTCAAACCCGATACCTGTGGTAGCGAGTGCCAGAGTGCTAGCCACTCGGCCATCAGACCCCTAGGTCATATGAGACCGACATAATGGCATAAAGTGGATTCGAACCTCTACAAAATCCATGACACCACCGGGACTCGCACCAGAAATCTGTGGTACAGAGTGTCAGAGCATTATCCATTCGGCCATTAGGCCCCCTAATAAACTATGTTGGGGTATGAAATTTATATTGTTGTGAGTTAAAACTCTTTTGTATCATGTCAAAAAGCAAATGGCGCCAATGAAGTTGCCTGATGGCAACTACATTAATAGCTAGAGCCCTATATGTGTAAATTCTAGTTTCATATTAAGAAGATCCGGTACATCTACTTACATCTTGAATTCGAGAACTGGTGCTGACTCCCTGTGTTGACCAGATGGCCGTGTCCTCCAAGGAGGACGTTGGCGTGGACTGCTGCGAGGGCAGCGAAGAGGATGGCGACCTGAAATAAAAATCATGTTTTAAATTCATGTTATTTACGTAATAAAATGATATTAAGCATATTTATTTTTTAGAACATTTCATTTTTCGATATGAAAATTCTCTGAAATGTTTTTAGAGTATTCTAATATTATATACTTATATAATTATGAAGATTTTATTTTTGTGGCCCCATTTAACGGCAAACAAATGGACTAAAACATTTCATGGAAACCAAATTCTAAATTGCAATTGTTATAATTTATATTTAAAATTAAAATTATAATATTATATTATAATTCTATATTCTACATTAAAATTAATAACATTTTGATTTTTAATGATTTTGAAATGATTTAATAATAATTTTATAATATTAATAATAATTTTTATAATAATTATTAATAATAATTTTTTAAAAATAAGAAATGATTTAATAATAATTTAAACAAAACCCTTATCTCTTAATATGCTGACATAAATGTTGTCTACCTCAGCGATAATATTTATAATTTGAAAACTTTCTTTTTATAAAAATAAAAATTGAACAGTTCTTATATTCCGCTGTATTTTAGAGTTTTATTTTATTTAATTTTATTAGCACTATTCGTAAAGATTATATTTTTATGGCGCCATCTAACGGCAAACAAATGGACTAAAAACGTTTCTTGAAACCAAATTTATTTTTTACAGTTAGTTCTATTAGTAATATAGGCACGAATGCGAAATGACTTTAACATGATTTAGATTAAAAAATTTCTCCATTTTGAGTGTTTTTTTCATATTGTGGAGTGTGATTCTCGCGTTATATTTTCTATGGCGAAAAATTAAATCATTCTTAAAAAACAAATTTTTTTTCAGCTTAATAATTTACTAATGCTTTCATTATCATCCAATTGATAAGTAATTAGAATAGTAGAAAGTAATTACTCTTTAAACTTCAGTAAAATTATTTATCATAAAATATGTCTACTGTTCAATAGCAAAATCGTTTTCTTTCAGATTTAAAATTATGCATGGAAAAAAAAATCTCTCATATATATGAATAAGGATTATCGTGGAATTTTTAAGAAATGGTTGGAGATTTTCTCAATTTATGTCTATGTTGTTAAAGGTTACAAATTTTCAATTATATTTAAAAATTTTAATTAATTAAATATATTGATTCGACGAAAATATTCTTTAACAAAAACTAGTATTACAATGGTGTTTTTCATTTAGAAATGTGAAATAAAAATTCGATTTAAATAATTCTAAAATATTTTTAATGTTCTATGCTTTTTAAAATCAATTTGCGAAAGCTAAGTGAAAGAGTGGAGAAACACTTATCGCCCTAGTAAAATAAATATTTTTTAATGATTTCATTTATATTTTGTATATTTCAGTTTTAGTGTTACATATTTCTTTACAATGTGCGTTTAGTATCAGCATCATTATTATTATATTATCTGTGTTTACATGTAAGAATAATAGTGAACACAAAAATATTAACACATTGTGTTTTAATTTTCACTCAAAATACGTCTATAGGGGGTCTAAATCTAATAGGGGGATATATAATTTTATGTGCTGCCCGCGGAGTTGGGATGCATTTCTAAAGTGGCCCGTAAGATTATTTGGATTAGTCACCCTGATTTAAGAGGTGAGTAGCGCAAAGCTAAAAAGTTCGAAAAACGCTGGTTTAACCAATGAAATACAAGTTTGTAATAACGATAAAAAGCTTACCTTAGCAATCATGTCGAAAGAGAATGAATTCACAGTAGATATGAATAATATTTTGCTAAGATATCAGGAGTTTATATACTAATATCCCACAAGGCCAATTTACTTGATTTGCACGGAATTGTGAGTATTAAATAATTTAAAAGAATGTGCTCTGACGACTACACCCTGTTTCTTATAAATACGGAACTCCTACTTCTAATTAAACAAATCACCTTCGACTAATTCTGTTACGTTAATCGGGTTTGCAAATTGTTATGGATTCATATCTTTCTTTTTCTACTTAGAAGTACATAAGAAAGGTCATTCTTAAAAGGGCAGTGACTGGAAGGTTAAGAAAAAGGAAATAAATAGTAATTTTTTATTTAACTTTTATTTATTCATTTATTGCGACAAGTAATGCGACCGTCGCCTGGATTTGCGTATGTAATGAGAATCGGAAATGTGGTTCATTTGGTGAACGAATTGTTTTTTTTAGTCGTTTTTATTCGAGTTTCGTTCACTCGTTTCAGAAAATTGCAGAGTTTGGATTTTAGATAAGGAAGAAAAGAATGCAAATTTGGTTAAAATAGAGCACGGACATGAATAATGAATTTCCGTTTGTAATGTATTTGATCTTGCAGTAAATTGGGAGGGGAATGGGTATTGTATTACATGTGAACGATACATGTCACATGTGTGGAAGATTATGTATTGATAAAAAGTCTAATGTATGTCATTTTTGGTGGCAAAAATAAAAATATATTTTATAATCCTCAATGACTTATGACTTTTCACTTGTTTTCTCTGTCATGATTTTTGCCCGTAGATCTGTATTTTTGTATCTGTAGATAAAGCAATTGCTTTTTCGCATTTTTTCTTAATTTTCTAGTTTATTTAAGCTCTATTCTCGCATTTCAGAAATTGCAGAATTTGAATTTTAGATAAGGAGTAAAAAATGAAACAGTTGGGATAAAATAAAAAATAATGAATTTCCTTGTGTAATGTTTGCAATAAAATAGGTGGGAATACATATTCCATGCTAACGATACTTGTCATATATTCGCTATGAGTGGAAGATTGTGTATATTTGACTTATTTGTTCAAATTTGCTGTAATATAATGGAGCTGCAGTCTCTAGCAGGCATTAATGTTATGGTCTATTGTTAATGTGAACTTGCTACAGATCTATCGTTCTAATGACAAAGCAAGCGAAAATGGAGTGATCAGTAATAGAAAACAAACACAGTCACCAAAAAACAATGCAATCCATGCAGAAATAATTATAACAAAAGTAATAAAAGAATTCAAAAATATAAACACAAACTTAATTGGAAGAGGGATTATTTGGAAAATCAAAAATAACAAAACTCCAAGCATCTCCTCATCTCATTTTAAGTTCAAAATATGGTCCTTTTTCTCGAATGCATGCACGAATGGATTTCCCAAAATTTGAGGATCTTTTTTCTCGCCAACTTTAAATCTTCTTGTTTTCAGTGTTTGCTTTCAGTTCATTAGTGTTTGTATAAACATGGGCTTTTAAGGAAGCTCAATGACGTGTTTTCGAAATAAGGCTATCAGCAAAAAGGACTCTGAGAAACGACATTCTGTTGTTGACATATTGCTCCAACTTGTTGAAACCATGAAAAGCTCTCATCTTTTATCTTTTGGCGATGCACAACGGACAAGACACCAATTTAATTGACTCCCATGAAAAGCATGCAGATTTTCTGTGCTTCGTATTCATGTATTTTGGTTGTTGATATACTACTGTGCCCGAAAAGTAAGACCCATTTTCAATTTAAAATTCTCGGGGCTTATAGAATTTCAATTTTTTTCTTTTTCAGGTTGCTGGCACTGTAATCTTGACATCGGTGTGAAATGTGAAGCCAAAACATTGATTAGTGTTTGAGTTACGCTTGGCTTTGAGAGACGCTGAAACTGATTCCGGCGATGTTTGAAATGTCTGAATTCATTGCGCAAAAAGAATTTGCGTACAATTCTGTTTGCGGAAACGTACAGAATGTTGTAGAAGGCATTCAGTAAACATTCCTATATCGCAAAGAAATGTTTACAAATGGTATAAACAGTTCCAAGAAGGCAGAGAACGCGTTGAAGACGAAGAGCCCTCTGGTCGACCATCGACCTCAACCGACGAAGCTCACGTCCAAAATATTAAAGATTGGGTGCTTGCAAACTGTCGATTTACAATTAGAGACCTGGCTGCTGATGTTGGAATTTTAAAAGGATCGGTCCATTCCATTTTGGGCCACAAACGCGTCAAATCTCGATGGGTACCGAAAAAAACTGAATGCACCAGCTCGCACTGCATTGATTCTTTGTGACTTTTTCGCCAAACAGGAAACCCATATCGTTCCACAACCACCGTATTCACATCGTGCTACTTCTGGCTATTTCCTAAACTCAAAAGACCACTCCGGGGATACCATTTAGAGCCGACTGAAGAGATTCGACGTGAATCGCCGTGTGCTTTGAGGTCATCCCTGTCGATAACTTTTTAACATGCACTGAGGATTGGGGAAAAAGTTGGCATACGTGCATTGTGTCCTGAGGAGATTACTTTGAAGGCGATGAAATAAATTTGGAAGAATAAATAAAGCGTTTTGAAAAAAAAAAAAAAAATATTTGGTCTTACATTTTGGGCACAGTAGTATCTGTTTAAATGAAACCAGGTTGATCCCCAAGTTTGACATTTTTTTTTAAATAATTTGATTCACTGACAGCAGCGCAACTTTTTAGGGCGATAAAGCGTTTTATGTTCTTGTATGGTAAGATAAGGATGGATATAACTTTTTTAATGCATTTTGCGCATTCTTACGCGATGCAATTGACTGTATTGATTGTGCATACATTGTTTTGTTAAGTCCCACTTTCAAAATAAAGCTGTAAAAAAAGAACCACTCGTTACAATGATTTCACATTTGAGCTGAAGATACTTGAAGAAGGGGGAAATGGTGCAGCATCAAAAATAGTTCCAAAGTGTATTGATAGATGGCGCTATAAGAGGCATAAAGAAAGTGAATTTGGCTATTAGTGCTATTTTGAATCAAAATGACAACGTATTCGGCATGAGTTGCACAATACATAAACTGTGATGCTCAATGTGTTATTGTTTGTGACGGAAAAAAGGATTCCAAATCATTCAACAGTGGAAAGCACATCCACCACGGCGAGATCAAACCAAATTGGATGGGGAATATTGATGGAACTTTTTTTTTTGATGCCCTACCGTTACCCCGTTCTTCAAGTTGAAAAGTAACCGTAAAATATGTGTTCTGCTTGGGATTATAAGGACATATATTTAATAATTACACTGAGCAGCACACAAATTTTCTTAAACATATAGAAATATAATGTCCATAAATTAAGGATAATTCAAAATCACACAGAAATTGAACTCTAAAATAAAAATTTCTCCTGTAGAATTATCACACACATCTTGAAGAAGAATATGCAAATTACAGGAAACCACCAGATGGCGCGGAATAGTACGTCACAATGACGAGAGTGTAAGAGAAGGGTATATAAGGAATGGTGGCAAAGAAGTAAAATTGTTCACAAGCGCTTTAAAAGCCTTTCAGTGCAATAACCGCAGAGTTATGGCACAAAGGAAGCATTTGGATGATTTTTTACGTGGTAGAATTATCGGACGACTGGAATGTGGACGTACCCAGCTGGAAGTATCCGAGGAACTTGGAATCGCCCAGAGTGTCACCTCCAGGCTTTGGCAACGATTCCAAGATGATGGTAATGTGAGTAGATGTTACAGCACAGGTCGCCCTCGAGTTACAACGCCGAATGAGGACCGGTATTTAGCAGTAACTGCCAAAAGAAACAGATGGAGCACAGCATCAGACCTGTCTCGTCTGCTCTCTTCAGCTACCGGTACGACAGTTTCAAGGCAGACGGTGTACAGACGCTTAGGACACATTGGTCTATATGCTCGTAGGCTTGTCAGATGTGTTCCACTTTTATTAAATGTTTAATATTTTTTTATTAAATATAGAACTTCAAAGAAACGCCTGATAATTATGCATCAAACTCATATATATTGGTGGATTCGAGATGTTTCAATAAATGCGAATAATAGACCATGAATAGGATGATGATGATAATGATGTTGAAGATTATTGGAGCTCATTGGCCCTGTCAGGGGCCTCATCTCAGGTGATGGCAAACATAAAAGAATGAAAACATTGGCAATGCCCGCAGGTTAACGGAAATCGTGAGAATTGAAAAAGTCCAAAAATTCTAAATTGAATTGAGGTAGGTTAGAGTAGAATATTCCTAGGTCTTCTAAAATTAGAGTGCGATTCATATTGTTCGATCTCTTGAATGGCCAGATGTTGGTGGTTGTCAATATTATTGAAGAATATTCATGAATATCAAAACACGTCAGCTATACAAAGAAGAAAAATCAAACAATGCAAAGGTAGAAAACGTGCACGTGTTTACACTAGCAGATACTGTTTGGATGAAATTGAATTACGTAACATGAGCCATCATTCTTTCAGTCCGTAAAAAGTTTTGCTGAGTGACCACACTTCTTCACGAGTGAAGTAGCTAAGAGGCAACGCATTTAGTTAGTTGTTCATTACCTTATGGACCCGGTGATACAAATAAATTCAATTAAAAAATTGAAAATATAATCAACGAAGTCATATACGTAGCATATCTTCTGCATTCATCATAAGCAGGAATAGGGGGGAAATTTCGTCATTTCGTCGAACTTAACTCTGATCTGTTAGCTGAAGACTCCGAAAACATTTCTATCCGCTACTTTGTTGTTATCCTTGATTTTTTTGACTCTCTGTAAAGTGGTCTTTTAAGTGGTCTTGAAAAAACCCCGATTGCCTTTTTCTCGGACAGTCTGTTCTTAACATTTGCGTATTCGGTGTGCAAAAATTGTCCAGTTTTGGTCACGTCGGAGGGTTAGTGTTTGCTGGTGTGTTTTTGGTGAACATATTTAGTTTCAGCTTGAACATCGGATGTTTCCATTTGGTAAATAGCATTCATTGTGTCTTTCAGAAGTTTTTTTTGAGAATAGTTTTGAAGAAATTTCTGATGAAACAATATTTGAGTAATTAAGAAGATTTTGCGATGCCTTTAAAGAAAGTAAAAAGTTCAGAGAATCAATAATAAACGACGCACTAACTGCAATTAGCGAAGCTATAGGGAGGGAGATTAACGAAACTTTACCTAATCAACCCACACTCCTATATGCATTGAAAAATAAACACGCAACTGCACAAAACTCTCAAATGCCAAATTCGTGTCTAATTGCAAAATTCATTTGCTGAAATATATAGAGATCCTTGACTTTCTTTGACCCATAAGGACTTTGACTTGTGTGAAAATGTGGATTTGTTTTATATATGTGTTCAATTTATTTTCTTAAAGTTGACGAGTTTCTTTGATAAACAGTGTTATATATTTTTTGTTAAATATTTCAAACAATTTTTAGCTTTATTTTTGAACTATGTTAAATTTGATTCATTTATTTAAATTTCGTTTATTAGTAAAGGGTACAATTAATTCTTGCTTGTACTGTTTTTTTTTTTTGCTTAAATGTAAAATATATTATAGAATATAGATTTATTTTTAATTAATTAACCTGTAATTAAACTTAATTCACTTTGTAGCTCATAACTGGTGAAGGCACTATATTTGCTAACAATTATATCTGCAATAAATTTAAGATTTTCTTTCATGCCATCATTTAAATTTATTTTTACAGTAACCAAGTGTAATGTGAGTAATCAAATGTTTTATTGCTAATCATTGTTCTAATAATCATATTTAAAAAATGCTAGTTATACAAATTTGTTTGGATCCAAATGAGCTTGACCATTTTAATGTATTAGTAACAATATCTATATTGCTTAGAGTAATTTTAAAATGGAACATGTTTTTGGCGTTAAATATCACAGTAATTTTCAAACAAAGTTAGCGCATTACTGATAATGCATACTGGCCTTTTAATTTGCACTATTGAATTAAGTATTTTAATGAAGGAAATATTTAAATATTAGAAAACTGAATTTGAATCTTTTCCATTAATTTAATCTTTAATCAAAAGATTTTTTTTTTTTTTTGAAATCAGCAAATACACTTATTTATAAAAGTGATACTGATTTTTGTGGCAAATTTTTAGACAAACAAAAATACGAATTTAAGGCTTGTGTATTAAGTAGTTATTTAATGATAGAACACATTAACATCATACAGGATTTTACAGATATATAAATACATTTTTTTCTATAAAATCATAATCCGAATGAAATACATAAAAAAGGGTATTAAAAATTTTTTTGTTTGTGGCATTGTCAAAAAATTACCCGAACCTCCAAATAGTGGTCATCCTTTCTCGTGGCACTCTAGTCATCTATCAATCTAGGGTATATTAATATATATATATACTAGTATACGCCAGTATTTCTCCATATAAAGCGTTAGATCTATATGTAAAGATAAGCGACAACAGCTTAAAAGATTTATTTTATATTTTAAATAAGCATTGAATGCATTGAATATATAGTTGTTTCGATTTTTATAATTTTTATAGAAAATCTAAATTAAATTCAAGCGTATCGCGTGGTATGCGAAAATTGAGGAGTGATATTGGTTTTTGATGAATCATCTTTACACTTTCTCCGTTTGAATAGCAAAAGATTGCACTTTTGGAATCTAAATTGTTAATTAAACCAAGTAAAAATTAAAAGGTAAAAAAGGTTTCTAAGTCAAATTAAATCTAGGCTAGTAATATTTGGTGTTCCTATCAGTATATGCCTTGAATCAATCTCCAGAGTAAACCTGTATTTGTTTGTGAAACGTGCAAAAGGCAATTGCTGTTTGATCTGACGAACATGCTCTCTAATCCAACGTAAATGGACACCCCCTCTCCCTTTCATGAGTCAAGAAGGACGTTTTGCATAGTCTTTGATCATGAAGGCATCTTCATACCACAGTAGCATGCGTTTTGGCCTCATGTTGATAATAAATTATCTGATATGAGTTGAGATACTGTAGCATTCCACATTCTTTTTGGGTTATAAGAGCATTAAAATGATCTTCAATATGAGTTGTCACGTTGGCAAGTAGCGATGAATTAAAATTTTGTTTAGAACAAATCTTAAACAATTTGGAAAAATTGCGAGTCTCTTTATAATATGTAGCAGTATGAGCTTTATGATATCAAGCAATTGTTGAAATTGTATTCGCACCAACAATTAAAGAATAACAAGCAATAATAAATATTGCACAAAAATTACAAAAGTGATATATTGGTTTATATATGTTTCGAATTCCTTGAGCAATAGTGGTCTTGAGCAATAACTAATGCGATATATAGAATAATTTATGACATAGTATAATGCCTTAGAATTTTCAGGAATTTTCTCGAAATCGGCAATCACATATGGAGTAATAATTTCTCATATTCTTCAAAAAAAATCAAAGTTGTTATTCTTTATTGGCCATCGGCGAGCTTTAGACACAAAGCCCACCAAATACACACACACAATGTAACACTCGAGATAAATTGAAAATCTCATTCACTGACATACAGTGTCTGAATTTTCAGAACAGAGCAAGGTTTTTCCGGAAATCTGACTTCCAAATATCGTGATCTTTGAACACTAGCCAATATGCATGGTGGTTGTGGAATAAACCACGAACAACTTCCTATAATGATTAGATTGGGAAGCGAGACAAGATCAGTGAACGTGTTCAAAATGGCCATGGCATTCTTCTCAATAGTAGCACATATATTTTCGATATCAATTGATTGTAACTATGAAAAAGAACGGAATATCACAACTTCATTATATATATATATTGCTTCTGAAAACATGAAGCAAATGCAGCGACTATATGGCAAAATCATCCGACAAGTTAACAGCCAAAAAAAATCTTAGAATCGTTAACAAAAAAGTTCGATCGCCAGAGCTTTCTATTAACAGAGTTCTCTTTACAGAAATCGATCCCTATTCGTGTTTATTCAACTAATGTTAGATTCTCAGGCTATACTGCAATTTTTCTTATGAAAATTTTTGATTCATAAGTTTTATTGCAAAATACTACTTTACCCTCCCCCTTTCCGCCTCAGTTTCGTTAATATAAACAAATTCCATTCAAAACAAGTATTAATTAGAGTTACAGTTAAAAGTGGAACGTCTCGAAAGACAGAAAAATTATAAAGGGGCAAAAAATTGTTAAATCTAAATCGAATTCAACTAGTTTGATGACTTGACTAAATGTGAACATAACAATAATGATTATTGTTATGATCAACATCATTAACAATATCATGATCCTTAACATCGTGATTTTGTTAATGATTCAAATTGTATCATAGTTAGAAAAATGTGCAAAAAAGAAAGTTTAACGATTATAACTTTTATTGATAAACAATTTATATAATCAATGCCCACAATACGTGTTTCTTTCTTTTTTTTTTTTTTGCTCTCTGATCTTCTCCTTTGTTTTATTATTTAACTACATGTTAATTTTATTACACAAATAAGTTGTCTGAATATTTACGCTTTTAATTTTGTCCACATTCGCACTTTATTGAATCATAATGCCTTCAAAAACTTTGAAATTAGATATTACTCAATTTTTTAAATTTTCAAAGGGAAAAAATCATTCTGCTCGTCATTTTTATTGTCATATTCTAAAATTCTTATACATCATCATTTTGTAAATCATTGGCGATTTGGCGACATTGAGGGATCAATGTAGGATTCAACCATTTCATCGCAAAATCAAA